>VZUI01079263.1:0-12883 GCA_013401135.1 Cettia cetti
TTTGGGAAAGGTTCTTCCCCCAGAGGGTGCCGGGCACTGCCCAGGGAATGGCACAGCCCCGAGGCTGCTGCAGCTCCTTGGGGTGTCTGTGCAGGGCTCCGTGGTCCCTGCAGGTGCCTCCCAGCTGAGGACAGCCTGTGACTGTGTGATTTGTCCCCTGCAGGGATCCCCACGCTGGGCAGGAACGTGGTGGTGGCAGGCAGGTCCAAGAACGTGGGGATGCCGATCGCCATGCTGCTGCACACCGACGGCAGCCACGAGCGCCCCGGGGGTAGGAGCCTCCCCACTCCCCTCTTCAGCCTCCTAAAGTACTGCCAGCAGTTCCCTGCTCAGGGATCTGGCCCAGGGTGAAATAATCTTTGATGTGACCTTAGAATCGTGGAATTGTTCAGGTTGGAAAAGGTCTCTGAGTTGTTAAATCCAGGCATCGCTCAGCCATGGGCACCACCAACCTCAGGTGCCACATCCGCACGTGGTTTGAACACCTCCGGGCCTGGGGCCCTCCCCGCTTTCCCTGGGTGGCCTCTTCCAATATTTTACAACCTTTCCATGATGAATTGTTTCCCGATATCCAGCCTGAAATTCCCCTGGCACAGCTTGAGGCTGTTTTGTCTCATTCTGTCCCTGTTCCCTGGAGCAGAGCCTGACCCTGCCCTGGCTGTCCCCTCCTGTCACCACAGAGTTGTGCAGAACCAGAAGGTCCCCCTGGGCCTCCTTCAGCGGCTCCTTGTCCCGTTCCACCCCAAATCTCTCCTCTCCCTCCATAGGCTGATCCTGGGGTTCACCAGCAGGCCCTGATGTTCCTGAGGAGCACAGGGGTGGCCTTAAAGGTGAGGATGCAGAGAAGTGGCTGGGTTTGGGTGCTGTGCGTGAACTGCTGTCCCTTGTCACCTCAGGTGACGCCACGGTGACGATCTCACACCGCTACACGCCCAAGGAGCAGCTGAAGCAGCACACGATCCGTGCCGACATCGTGGTGGCAGCTGCAGGTGGGGGAGCCTCAGCAGGGCTGGGGGTGTTCCTGCTAGGAATCCTGGGCTTGGAATGTCCTGGGGCCTCTCTGGGAGGGTCTCAGGGCTGAGGGTGGGCGGCTCTTGGAGCTGGGATCTCCTGGGGTTGAGTCAAAGAGTTTGCAGTTTGGGGTTCTGCCTTTGGAATGGGAAACAGCACCCGGCAGGAAGCACCTGATCACGCCCTGAACAGCCATGGAGGGTCGTGGGGTGGGTTTGGGGGGGAGGGAGCCCACCAGGATCATGGATCCAGCCCCTGCCCTGCACAGGCACCCCAAATTCCCCCCTGGCCCTGCACAGACACCCCAAATTCCCCCCTGGCCCTGCACAGACACCCCAAATTCCCCCTGGCAGCGCTGTCCCAGCTCTCCTGCAGCAGCCTCGGGGCTGTGCCATTCCCTGGGCAGTGCCCGGCACCCTCTGGGGAAGAACCTTTCCCAAAATCCAGCCTGAGCCTGCCCTGGCCCAGCCCCAGCTGGAAGTGGGGTATGGAGGGAAGGTGCTGGGAAGCTGAGGAGTGTTGGGGGAGGCTCAGGACAGAGGTAGGGTGGGGGTGGCCTGGTGAGGTGTGAGCAGAGCAGAGGAACTCCAGTGACACAGATAAAGCCAGGCTGGCAGTGCATCTCCCCCGATATCTGGCAGAGCCAGATGCTCACCACACCCCAAGAGACTGGCTTAGCCCCAGGAAGTTTCTCCCAGCCCTCCCTGGCACAGCCAGAGCCTTGCCCAGCCAGGCTGGGCTGGGTTTGGGCACTGCCCCAGCTCCCCCTGTCTCGGTGGAAAATGTGCAGCAAAGAGCCACGGAGCTGAAATGTCTGAATGTTCCCCCTTGCAGAGTGGGGTGTGGTCTGGCTGCTCTGCCAGAACTCCCTGAGGAGGATTCCTGTTCTGTGCTCAGAGATTATCAGGGAACGTGGAATCACAGAATTCGGGCTGCAAGGACCTTAAAGATCATCCTGTTCCAACTCCCTGCACACTTTCCACCCGATCAGCTTGTCCCATTCCCCATCCAGCCTGGCCTTGGACACTCCCAGGAATGGAGCAGCCACAGCTCTTCTGCCCGGGGCCTCCCACCCTCCCAGGGAGAGATTCCTTCCATAAAATCCAACCTGAATTTCCCCTCTTCCACTTGAAATATCTGAGCTGAACACCAGCAACTGGGGGGAGATTCGCATTTCTCAGGATGGTTTAGGTTGGGGGGGAAAAAAAAACCCTTAAGATTCTTGAATCCAATTATTTTGGGAGGCAGGAAAGCCCCCACAGGTGGGTTGGAACATCCTGGGAAGGTGGGAAGAGAGCGATCAGAGGGATGTGGAGCACCTCTGAGGGCGTGGTTGTGTTTTCCAGGCATCCCCAACCTGATCACGGCCGACATGATCAAGGAAGGAGCGGCGGTGATCGACGTGGGCATCACCAGGGTGCAGGATCCCGTCACAGCCAAGCCCAGGCTGGTCGGGGACGTGGATTTTGAAGGTCAGGAAAGGCTCAGGATCAGCTTTTTTGGGCTCTGTGGAGGAGGGGGGACAAAGCCTGGTTTGTGTCGCTGAGCTCGGGGTGTATCCCGGGCTATTCCGTGGGGATGCTCCAGAGGAGCCTCAGCAGTTGAGTCTATACCTCTGCTCCAACCCTGGTCTTGGATTTGACATTTCTGTGCCAGAAATCAGCTTTTAGGCCTGGCTTTTAGGCTTTGGTGCTGTCTGGGCCAGCTTTTTGCTGCTTTTGGGCCTGGTTTTTTTGCACTTGCACATCTTTGTACTTTCAGGCCTGGCTTGGCACTTTTGGGCCTGGCTTTTTGGGGCTCCCACATCTGGCTTTTTGTGCTTTCAGGCCTGGCTTTTTGGTGATTTATGGTCCAGCTTTTTGCTGCTTTGGACCCTTGTGCTTTTGGGCCTGGCTTTTTGGTGCTTTGGGCCTCGGCGCTTTTAGGCCCACCTTGGCCTTTGCAGGCTGGACACACTGGGCCATGCCCCCTGGCCAACAGGGAAAAACCACCTGAACCCCTTCCTAAAGTGTTAATCCTGACAGAACCTGCGTGGCTTTAGGCTGGGAAGCCTCGCCTGGCCCTTAAGCTGAGCTTTTCCCCTCAGGGGTGAAGAAGAAGGCGAGTTACATCACCCCAGTGCCCGGTGGCGTGGGGCCCATGACCGTGGCCATGCTGATGAAGAACACCATCATCGCTGCCAAGAAACTGCTGAAGCCCAAAGAGCTCGAGGCTCTGCCTGCTTAGGCAGGGCCCCCTGGGAGCCGGGCCTGGGCAGGGCCCCCTGGGGGCTGGGCCTGACCGGGGCCTCTCCAGCCCATGACATTCCAGACTGACTCCCAAACAGGCCGATAGAAAATGCAATATTTTTTATTTATTGTCTCATGTGGGGCTTTTCCCCACTCAGAGGTCACAGGTATTTATTGGAAGCGTGACTGAGCTGGGTTTATCCCCACTCCTGCTCTGTGTTGAGCTGGGTTTATCCCCACTCCTGCTCTGTGTTGAGCTGGGTTTATCCACACTCCTGCTCTGTGTTGAGCTGGGTTCATCCACACTCCTGAGGCAGCCCTGCTCCTGCAGGAGCTGCTTGGGGTCCTGGCAATTCCAGCAATCCCATGGGATGCACACCTTGATGGCTCTGTTCTCCAAGTGCTGGCATTCCCAATTTCCTCCTCAGTGCTGGATGTTTAGTTTAAGCTCTTCTGTAGAGGAATTACTTGAAAAAAAAATTTACATTAAAGCCATATTTGTGTCCTGGGCCTGTGCAGGCCCTGGGCTGGTGTGACATGTTCTAGAGTGCAGCTAGGCTGGGTTTTTTTGCTCTTTGGATGGTGAATTTTTTAAAAGCCTTTTTTTTTTTCTAACCAAAGAACACCTTTGGGCTGGGAGGAGGTTTCCTCCACTGTGTTGTAAAGTGTGAGTGCTCAGTGAGTAGTGCAGGCTGACGTAATAAAGTGTGAGAAAACAAACAAAAAAAAATTCCTTTTTGTGCCCTGGAATTATTACAGAACAATTATTTCACTGCTGGAAAGGAGCAGGGTTGTTTTTAAAGCCTTTGTCTCTCACCAGGGCAGGGGCTGGCTCCCACCCAGAGAGACAAAACTGCTCTACCTGGGCTGTAAAGTGGGAAAATCTCATCCTTTCCTGCCTGGACAAATCCTGTCCAGCTTCCTGAGTGTTTCCTGACTAAATCCACAGCAGAGGATGGAGGAATTTGTTTGCAGGCTCTGATGAACCTCAGGAGAAGCTTCCTTGCAGGATTATCCAGGTGAATCTCGGGCTCTCCTCTTCCTGGAGTGGCTTGGAACATTCTCAGGGCAGGAAAGGTTTGTTGTGATGCCAGACTCGATGATCTCAGAGGTTTTATTCTGATTTGGAGGGTTCCAAAAGGCTGGAGGTGCGGCCGCCAGAGGGAAGGGGAAATTTGCTGCTGCCAAAACCCCGCAGGGAGGGAAATTTGGTATTCTTTGATGTGCCTCAGAAACACACAGAGAGCTGGGACTTGTGGAAACGAGGTTTTTATTAGGTTGTATCACCAAGAAATACAAAATGGTTCAAGTGGTGCCGTGCTGGAGGCGGCTGAGCTGAGACTGCTGGGCTTTGTACAAAAAAAAACCAAAAACCTCGTGGGAAACCTCACCAAAAAAGGGACAAACTGAGCCCAAAGCAGCTTAGAGTGGCTTCAGCTCTGCCCTACGGACCAGCTCCCAGAGCCCACAAGGCTGGGAAGCAGAAAAAGCAAACGAAACCTGCTCGATTAAAGCCTACCTGAGCACGCTGCAGCTACCACAGGGTGGGGACAAAAAGCTACAAAAGGAGCCACGGTGCCCTCGAGTTCCTGCTGTTCCTGGCAAGGGTTAAATGCTGCCAGGGCAAAGCTGGGGCACTGCCACGTGTCCCCAGGAGCTGCACCTGAACCAGAATGAGAAACTGCTATAAATAGGAAACGGCCTTCAAGTCTTTGTTGGATTTGAGTATTTACAGGGATCTGTCCCGCGCCAAGGTTGAGACCAGTTTGCAGCATGTGACTGGTGTCCAGTTTGCAGTGTTTAACTGGCGTCCAGTTTGCAGTGTTTAACTGGTGTCCCAGTTTGCAGTTTTTAACTGGTGTCCAGTTTGCAGTGTTTAACTAACTGGTGTCCCGGAAGAACCCCAGTGCTGCTGGTGTGAGTGTCAGGTCGGTTCTGCTCATGGGAAGGGCCTGGGGACTCTGGGAGGGAAAAGAACTGAAGGATTCATCCAGGAAAAATGAGGGGAAGAATTGGTTCCAGGAGTGCTTTGTACCAGTGTTCCTAAACCACGGCTGGGCCTGGGCCGTGGGTGGAAAAAAACCCTTTAAAGCCTTGGCATTGCTGGAAAAAAGGTGGAAGGAGCCTGGCAGAGCCAGCCCCAGCTCAGAGCCTGCCTGGATCCCAAGCTGCTCCTTTCCCGGGTGGGAAGAGGCCCTTGGGGACCCCAAGGTGCTGCTGGGCACCGGGAGGAGCTGCTGGGTGGAGCTGGGAGCACGGGGGGCAGGGGCTGCTCTCCCCTCCTGCTCCCAGGGCTGGGAACGGCCCGGAGAGAGGGGCTGGAGTGGGAGCGGGGCCCATGGGCAGCAGAGCCAGAGGGAATCCTGGGATTCCTCCAGCAGGAATCCTTAGATTCTTCCATCCAGAGGATTCCTCCAGCCAGGGGATTCCTCCAGCAGGAATCCTCAGATTCCTCCAGCCAAGGGATTGTTCCTGCAGGAATCCTTGGATTCCCCCAGCCAGGGGATTTCTCCAGAGTGAATCCCGGGATTCCCCAGCCAGGGGATTTCTCCAGGGAGGGAAGGGCTGGAGGAGGGATGGGGCTGTTCCTGGGCCTGGGAGAGGTGACAGGTGAGGATGTGGGGTGGGCGACCAAACGGCTTCGCTGCAGCCACTGTTCCCATTTCCCTGTGGAAACCAGCCTGGATTCCATCAGAAATGCTTCCCAACTCCCTCAGGAACCGTTTCTGACTCCCTGCAGGAACCATTCCCAATTCCCGCAGGAGCCAAGGCCCCATTCCCTGCCCCACTTTGGCCCTTAATCCTGAGCTGCTTCTCCTCCTCTCCTTCCCTCCCCAGCGCTGGCTTCTCTCCATCCTGCCGTGCCTCCTCCTCTTCATGCCCATCCCAAGAGCTTCATCCTCGTCCCAGGTGCCTCCTCCTCCTCCCTATCCCAGCACAGCCGGGTTCCTCCAGCCCTGCTGCCACTCTGGGGATGCCCAGCAGGGTTTGGAGCAGCCCCTTTCAGCTGACACCACCCTGGCACCCCATTCCCTGCCCCAAATGGGGCTCCCCAGGAGCCACGTGGTGGTTCCAGGGATTTGGGAGCAGGGACATGCTCTCCCCATCCCTTTTGGCCCCACAAAGCTTCTTCCACCCCAAAAGCACCCCCCAGTGCATCCCCATTTTCCATTGGCCCATCTGGCTGCTCCCACATCCCTGACCACCTGCAGCTCCTCCAGCCCAGCAGCCAGAGTGGGGCCAGAATCACCAATCCCATCTCTCCTGCACCAAAATCACCAATTCCACCTTTCTAGGGCTAAAATCAGCAATCTCATCTTTCCTGTGCCAAAATCACCAATTCCACTTCTCTCAATCCAAAATCAGCAATTCCACCTTTCTCAATCTAAAATCACTAATTCCACCTTTCTAGGGCTAAAATCACCAATCCCACCTTTCTGGAGCCAAAATCACCAATTCCACCTTTCTAGGGCTAAAACCACCTTTCTCAATCTAAAATCACTAATTCCACCTTTCTAGGGCTAAAATCACCAATCCCACCTTTCTGGAGCCAAAATCACCAATCCCACCTTTCTGGGGCCAAAATCACCAATTCCACCTTTCTGGGCCAAAATCACCAATCCCATCTTTCTGGAGCCAAAATCACCAATCCCACCTTTCTGGGGCTGAAATCACCGTTTCTACCTTTCCTAGGCCAAAATCACCAATCCCACCTTTCTGGGGCCAAAATCACCAATCCTACCATTCTGGGCCTGAAATCGCCAATTCCACTTTTCTGGAGCCAAAATCACCAATCCCGTCTTTTTGGGCCAAAATCACCAATTCCTCCTTTCCAGCCCCGTTTCGCCGCCCGCGGCGATGCCTTCGCCCAGCGGGAAGAGAGGGAATTCCGCAGCGCGCCGCCCTAAAAATCTACCGGAGCTCGGGACCACCGGGGCCTCCTGCGTCCGGCAGAGAGAAATAAACCCAATTTCCTTTATATATATATATATGAATGCAGCCATGTCGATATATATATATAAATTAAACTGTGGGCAGCGCCGTGGGGCTATAGCGTGGTCTCACTGCCCATGTCCCGCGGAGCCTTTTCCGTGTCGCTGTCCTCGTAGTCCGACTCCATCTCGATCTTCACCTGGGGCACGGCACAGATGGGGTTTCGGGAGTAGTTAAAGGCGGGAGACGACGGGCACGAGATCTTCAGGTGAAGGGTGATACTGGGGGCAGGAGGGGAGAGGGGGGTGAGCAGCCAGGGCTGCTGCCCCCACCCCGAACCCGCCCCGGGGAAATGCTCTGGGGGATGCTGGTGCCTGACGATAGTGAGCTGTTTGTAGAGTTTTCGCAGGTTTTTCATGTATTTTCTTTTTTTTTTTTCCTTATTTTTTTAATATATTTTTCATCATTTTCATCTATATTTTCCATATATTTTTCATATATTTTCCATATATTTTTCATCTATATTTTCCATATATTTTCCTTATTTTTTGATATATTTTTCATCTTTTTCATCTATATTTTTCATATATTTTTCACCTATATTTTTCACCTATATTTTCCCTATGTTTTCCGTCTATATTTCCCATATATTTTTCATATATTTTCCATCTATATTTTTCATCTGTTTTTCCATCTATTCATACATTATTTCTGTATATTTTCTGTATAGTTTTATTTTCCATTTATTTTCCATTTATTTTTTCATATTTTGATCTATATTTTCCATCTATTTTTTCACCTATTGATATATTATTCCTATATATTTTCCATATATATTTTTTTATATATTCTATCTATATTTTTCAGATATTATATATTATTCCTATATGTTTTCCATGTATTTTCTATATATTTTCCATGTATTTTCTATATATTTATCATATTTTTCCATATATTTTCCATATATTTTAAAAAAAATCCACGTATTTTTCATACATTTTCATATATTTTCCCTATATTCATATATTTGGTAGACTGTTCATACATGGTTATATTTTTTGGCATTTTTCCTACCCTTTCACTTAGATTTTAGAATAATAAATGAACCCTTCTAATGCATATTGGAATTCTGATTAGTCTTAAAGGGAAGAAGAAGCCAGACAAGGATATTTTGTTTTCCACCAGAACTGAAAAGGCAAAGAAACCCCATTGGAACAAATCCAGTGGGGCAGAACCTGGATGAAATTATTTTACCAGCTGGTCTCCTGATTGGACAATATTTGTTAGATGTATTATTTATAGATCTAAGGTTATTAATCAACCTTATAAATCCTGTAGAAATTCTGTGCCCCTGAAAGCTTTCCTTTAAAGACTTTCTTTTATATTGTCATTTTAATGCTGCTTGGAAAAGTTTTATTCCAGGCTACTGCTGAGAAATTATTGAAAACCTGACATTTTCCCGCCAATCTGCAGAATTCATGGAGGATATTCCCAAAATTTCAGGATGCAAAGTCTGAAAAATCCCATGGCTGTCACTGAGCAGAATTTTTATAGCTCCAAACCTCTGGTGCAGCTCCAACCCCACAGCAGGGACAACAAAACCACCCCAAATCCAGAGGGACGCTGCGAAAATGGGCCTGGATGTTTGGGAATTGCTCAGGGATGGTGGAGCCAGGAGGATCAGCCGGGAGGATCCCCAGATTTCCCCCCTGGGGACGGGGATCCCGGTTACCTGCGATCCATGTCGGAACCGTTTGGGGAGGAGTCAGAACGCAAAGCTCCAGGTGGAGGCCCTCTTTCCTGGGGGGACACGGAGCTGAAACACTTCCTGGGAGACCCCAAAAACCCCCTGGACCCCCGCTGCATCCCGGGGCCAAAATCACCAATCCCATCTGTCTGGGCCAAAATCACCAATTCCACCTTTCTGGGGCCAAAATCACCAATTCCATCGTTCCTGGGCCAAAATCACCAATTCCACATTTTTTGGGCCAAAATCACCAATCCCACCTTTCTGGGGCTAAAATCACCAATTCCATCATTCCTGGGCCAAAATCACCAATTCCACCTTTCTCGATCCAAAATCACCAATTCCACATTTTTTGGGCCAAAATCACCAATCCTTCTTTCTGGGCTTCAGGAGGCGGAGGAGGAAAGCTCCTGGGAATCGCTGATTTTGGGGGTGCCAGCTGTGTCAGCAGCAGTTCAGGAGTTAAAAACTGAGCTAAACCCCTCTGGGGTTGTGGCTGCAGTCTGGAATGACACACCCCCCCCAAGTTTATTCCGAGGATTTTTGGTGAAGGTGGAGCCAAATCCGCTCTTTCCCAGCTGGAAATCTCCAACACCAGAGGCTTTTGGGGGCTCCAAACACAGCTATTTTTCCCAAACCGCCATCAGCACCAGCTCGGGGGTGATGAAAGCCAGGAGATCCTGGATTTTTGGTTTTTTGGGATTTAAGGAAATCTTGGCGATCCACAGACCTTGGGGTGAGCGGTGCTCTGGCAGCTCCCGCTCCTGCGCCTCTCCCCTCCTGGATCTGCCCTGATCCTGGTGATCCAGGAGGGATCCGGGGCGCGTGGTCGGCGGGGTTAGTGCCGAGTGGAGCCCACGGGAGGGGTTAGCGGGAGGCTCCTGGGCTCGGTACTTACGGCTAAGGCAATGGGGGCCCCCATTTCGGGGCTGCTGCAGGGGCTCCATGGGGATCTTAATGACTGAGGGAGGTGGGAACTGGGGAAGAAACGGGGAAATTCCGGGTGAAGCGCCTGGTGGGGCTCTGAGACCGCCTGGAGCTCCCAAAGAGACCTGGAACCTCCAGAGGAGGAGGAGGAGGTTTTGCCTTCCTCTTCCCAAATCCCCAGGCTGGAGTTGCGCGGCGGCTCTGAGCCGTGGGTGCCCTGAACTGGGAGCTGTGGGCTCTTCTCCCTGCGGATTTCCTGGGTTTTGGCACGGTTTTCCAGCTTTTGGGACACTCCCTGGTGCCTCCTGGCAGCCCCTGACGCCCTCACTCAGCTGGGTCTATCCGTGCAGTGGAGCAGCTCCAGGAATCCCAGACCTTCACCCCAAACCTGGAAGTTTCAGTGGGAATTTTCCCTCCCCAGCTCCGGGATGTCCCCACCGATGTCCTCGGGAGCCCCCTGGTGACCCTGTGCCCACCTCCTCGTCGCTGCTGCTGTCGCCTTTGTTGCCTTTTTTCTTCTTCTTCTTGTCATCCTCCTTCTTCTTCTCCTTCTCGGGGATGATGTTGTCGATCCAGGCCAGGTCGTGTTGGGAGAAGACAAAATCCAGGAGCCGCCTCACCAGGATCAGGGCCAAGATCTGACAGGGGAGAGGTCCAAGAGCATCTCAACCCAAGAGCTGATGACCACCAAGCCAAAAATCCTTTAAATCCCAAAAACCCCTTTGGAGTGAGGATGGGATTACCCAAGATGCAGAAGATGATAGAAGCCATGGTGGAACCATGCCAAAAATTCCATTAAATCCCAAAAAAACTCTTTGGATCAAGGGTGGGATTACCATGACGGGGAAGATGATGGTGGCCATGGTAGGACCATGCCAAAATCTCCTTAAATCCCAAAAAAACTCCTTTGGGGTGCGGTTGGAATTTACATGACAGGGAAGAAGATGGTGGCCATGGTGGGACCACAGCACAAATTTCCTTTAATCCCAAAAAATCCCTTTGGAGAGAGGTTGGAATTTCCATTATGGGGAAGATTATGATGACCATGGTGGGACCACTCCAAAAATCCCCAAAAAATCTCCTTGGGGTGAGGTTGGAATTTCAGTGATGGGGAAGATGATGGTGACCATGGTGTGACCACACCAAAAATCCTAAAAAAACCCTTCCAAGGTAGGATGGGATCACCATGATGGGGAAGATGATGGTGGCCATGTTGGGACCTCACCACAAATTTCATCATATCCTAAAAAATCCCTTTGTATCAAGGATGAGATTACCATGACAGGGAAGATGCTGGTGGCCATGGTAGGACCGTGCAAAAAATTCCATTAAATCCCAAAAAAATCTCTTTGGCTCAAGGATGGGATTACCAGGATGGGGAAGATGATGGCGGTCATGGAAGGACCATGCCAAAATCTCCTTAAATCCCAAAAAAACTCCTTTGGGGTGAGGTTGGAGTTTCCATGGCAGGGAAGAAGGTGGTGGCCATGGTGGGACCACAGCACAAATTTCCTTTAATCCCAAAAACCCCTTTGGAGAGAGGTTGGAATTTCCATGATGGGAAAGAGTATGATGACCATGGTGGGACCACTCCAAAAATCCCCAAAAAATCCCCTTTGGGGTGAGGTTGGATTTTCCATGACAGGGAAGATGATAGTGGCCGCAGTGGGACCACGCCAAAAATCCCAAAAAAACCCTTCCAAGGTAGGATGGGATCACCATGATGGGGAAGATGATGGTGGCCATGTTGGGACCTCACCAAAAATTCCATTAAATCCCTAAAAAATCCCTTTGTATCAAGGATGGGGTTACCATGATGGGGAAGATGATGGTGGCCATGATAGGACCAAGCCAAAAATTCCATTAAATCCCAAAAAAAATCCCTTTGGATCAAGGATGGGGTTACCATGACGGGGAAGATGATGGCGGCCACGGTGGATTTGAGGATCCAGAGCACGGCCAGGCAGACGATCTGCACCAGGGTGAAGAGGTGGATGCGGCGCAGTGGGACGTGCCGCAGGAACACGTAGTCAGGCTGGTGCTTGGCCGGCATCAAGAAGAGCTTGCAGCGATCCCAAAACTGCTCATGGAGGAAGGGCCGAGTTAATCCTCAGCCCCAAACCCTCTTTTAGTCCCCAAGTGGAGGATGAGCGTCAGTGATCCCAAAAGTGCCAGGGGATGAAGGCCTGGGGTTAATCCTCAGCTCCACCCCACAGGCTGCCCAGGAAAAGCCTCTTTTATTCCTCCCAAATGGGGAATTTGAAGGGTTTTGGTGTTTCTTGGAGGGTTTGGGGTATCTGCTGTGTCATGCATGGAAATTCAGGAGTAAAAATCCTCCTTTTGGATTTTTACAGTCAAGTGTGGGACAGTCTGTGGCCAGAGAGGAGGAGGAGGACAAGGAGGATGAGAAGGATGAGAAGGATGAGGAGGAAGATGAGGACAACAAGGATGAGGACAAAGGAGGATGAGGAGGAGGAGGATGGAGGACAAGGATGATGAGGAGGAAGGACACTCACCTGGATGCCGTTCAGTGATGCCACACCCATGTAGAGGAAGACCCCATAGAGCACCGGCATGGGAATGTACTGGGAACAGGGAAAAACCACAGCCCTGACCCCGGGGAAGGCAGCAGCTCCTCCCCAGGGACACGAGGATGGATCCAGGTTTTTTATCCCAATGTCCCCAAATCTCTGCAGGGAGAGGGGAACGAGAATGTTTTACCTTCAGGATGGGAGCCAGGAAAACCGAAATCCCCGTCAGTACGAAGACGATGATGCCGGTCACCCTCTGCTCCCTGGAGTGGGGACAGGAGCAGGATCAGCCCCTGCTGGGCTCCCCATCCCGAGGAACCACAGGATCATGAGTGGGAATGGGATTGATCCACTGGGATCATGGGTCCAACCCCAGATGCCCCAAAAGTATCTCTGGGAATGGTCTCCAAACCTGGGAGCTCCAAAGCTGGAGCTGCAGCAGCCTCGGGGCTGTGCCATTCCCTGGGCAGTGCCCGGCACCCTCTGGGGGAAGAACCTTTCCCAAA
>VZUI01079292.1:0-31125 GCA_013401135.1 Cettia cetti
GGATGGAGATGATAGTGACAAAAAGGAGTCACAGGAGGACTGGGAAGAGATCACCATCCACGCCATCTGGGTCAACCCCCGGTACCCACAGCTCCTGCAGGACCCTGACACTGCTCCCCAGGACTCAGCCAAGGCAGCAGCTTTTCCGGCCTGGCTGAGCAGGGGAAGGCAGCAGGGGCACAGAGCCAGGGCCTTGCCCTGTACAGCCTCTGTTGCCCCCCAGGCCCCTCAGCGCCCCAGCTGGGAGCCCAGGCCCTCAGGGAGCAGTCGGCTCGCCCCAGGAAGCGCCGGTCCCGCTTCAGGCAGGCGCTGCGGGCACTGCGGGGGCTGTTCTGCTCCTGCCAGAGGCCACAGCCGGACGAGGAGCGCCCGCTGCCCACGCCAGGCTGGGCCCTGCAGGTGGTGGCTGTGCTGGAGCCTGCCCGGCGTCCTGAGAGAGCCACATGGGCTGAGCCAGCCATCCTTTGCCTGGATGTATCCCTCCAGGCTGAGCAGGACTGCAACAAAAACCATTCTTCCATTACAATGAAAGTTGAGTTCAGGAAGCAGTAGTAGTAAGAAAGAAAAACACAAAAAACTCCATGAAAAAATTCCCTAAAAACAAACAAACAAGCATAGGAATAAGAAGATGATGAAGAAATAGTAATAGTACAGAAGAAGAAGAAAAATAGTACATTGAATAAGAAGAATAAGAAGATAAAGAAGAAGAAGCAGAAGAAATTGTAGTAGTAGTAGTAAATGAAGAAAAAAAAAGAAATAATAGATGAACAGGAAGAAATAATAGTGGTAAATAATGAGAAAAAGAATAAGAATAAAATGCTGAATAAGAATTACAAGAAGAAGAAGAAGAAATAAGAGTAGAAATAAATAAGAAATAAATAAGAAATAGAATAGGAAAAGCAATAAGAAAATAAGAAAAATAAGAATGACCAAGACAAAGAAAATAGAATAGCAGTAGTGAAGAAGAAGAGAACTAAGATGAAGAAGATAAAATAGTAGTAGTCATTAATAACAGTATCAAATTAAAATACACATCCTCACATCTTCTAGAATCACAGAATAAATGGGAGGACCTTAAAGATCTTCTAGTTTCAATGGATTATCTTCTGCTCTCTCTCTCTCTCTGAGACCTCTTTCCTATTTATTTCTATCTCTCCACTTCCCTTTTCTTCTTAAAGAAAACCCATGTTAAATAAAATCCACATGTTGTTGTCATGTGCTCTCAATGGCACTTCCATTTGGGCAGAGGCACCTCTCCGTAATGGGATCATAACACCTACACAGGGCCCCTTCCAGCTACAAGCATTCCATGGTTCTGTCAGCTCCTCATTTAGCTTTTCTTCTTCGCTCTGCTTCGAGCTGGAAATGTGCTTGAAAATGTTCAGCAGACAAACATTTGCTGTCTGCTCTGGGAGTCCACATGGCTCTGGGACCTTGTCACCTGCACCTGCACAGCTCCCTTGTGAGGTATGGCAGAAACA
Organism: Cettia cetti; assembly: GCA_013401135.1. Classification (NCBI taxonomy): domain Eukaryota; kingdom Metazoa; phylum Chordata; class Aves; order Passeriformes; family Sylviidae; genus Cettia; species Cettia cetti. Next base: position 1,482 of record VZUI01079292.1, read on the forward strand.
GCACCCCGGGAGCCTCGGTAATTCCCCTCTGTGGTGCACACTGCAATGGGCTGGAATTCCAGTTTACAGGAAGGAAAAGATGTTCCTGCCCTTCATGGCGAAACTATGGAAGGGCTAAAACCCAAGTGGAGCAAGATCTTAAAATGTCACTTCACAACCAGCCTTCATAAATTGCTCAAGGGTTGTTTGAGAATGTGAATTGGGCAATATGATGTGGTGAGGGCCTCTGGCTGGAGCTGCCATGGGTACAGACAGACACTAGGAAATAAAGACAGCAGATAAAGGAAGGAAGAGAAAAAGACACGAAATACACTCAGCACACTTCTGAGAAGGTGGCACTTTGAAAACCAAAGCAGAACTTTGAAAAGGAATGGGACAGAAATAAAGAATACTGAAACTTTTATTTACTATCCAAATACAATTTCCTCCCTTGATCACAAACCTGCCCTTGATAAAAACAGTCATTCATCATGGTTTTCAGAAAGTCCTTAATTCTGAAAGGGTGTTGCAGGCTGCAGGCACACTGAAATACGGAATGGCGTTTTTCCTTATTCTCATCAGCAGAAGACATGATGAGACACCCAGAAGAAAAGGGCAGCTTGCATTTACCCTTCAGTGGGACACGGGGGTAGCAAAAAGGTCTCCTAATCTCTGTAGCTGTTCCTACAGTGATGGAAAGCCTGATCCCAGACCCCCAAGGGTCACTTTAATGGGTGCCTTAATGCAATGCCCCCTTGGCATTGAGGGGCAGCATGGAAATTTTATTCACTGTCTCTTCTCAGTGGTGCCAAGCAACAGGACAAGAAGCAACAGGCAGAAACTGATGAACTGGAAGTTCCACCTGAATATGAGGAAGAACTCTTCACTGTGCAGTGACTGTGCAGAGAGGTTGTGGAGCCTCCCTCACTGGAGACGTTCAAGAGCCACCTGAATGCAATGCTGTGCCATGTGCACTGGGATGGCCCTGCTTGAGCAGGGAGGTAGACCAGATGGCCAGGTGTGGTCCCTTCCAACCTTACCCATTCTATGATTCTGTGATCCCTAAGGACTATAATTGAGTGAATCATCATTTTGTTTCTTCTTCTGATTTTAAAGATCAAAGTGATGTATAATTCACCAGAAAGCCACTGAATTTCTTTAAGCCGAAAAGATTTACATCTGTTCTGAACATGTTCTAAAGATTTTTGAGGAGTTTGATTGTCAAGAGCAGTGAACTTGAAATGCATGCAGAGGAAGTACTTTCTATTCACAGAGATTGCCAAGGTGAGAAGCTCAGTAACAGCTCAAAAGTGAAGAGGGAAATTTGCCAAAAAATTGGATTGTTAAGTAGAAACAAGGGAGAGTATCCAGAAAGGAGGAAATAATACACTTGAAAAGGTAAAGAACTTAGAATTAGATTGGATTTAGTTAAAAGCTATTAAATTATCTTGGTAGACTAAAGACTGAGAATTTTATGTTTTCTGCCTTTTTTAAACTTTTTTTTACAAATACACAGTTCCCATGGAAGTCAACATTTTTCTTATAAATTTTTTCATGTGGGAATATATTTGCCATGCTTAACTATACTAAACTCAATATTTAAGTATATCTTTTACTTGTTCAGGGTAAATATGTTTCCCAGTTCTTCCAACATTTGAAATAAACTAACATAGTTGGCTTTGGCTTTAAATAAGGAGGATTTGCAACTGACTGGAAGATTCCAAGTTATGGTGTTTTGAGATCTCTTCAGACTGATGCTGCACTTTCATCTCTCTCCCCACTTGCAGCTAGTTCATTGTGGAGATCTTTCACATACCTGAGGAAACTTCATGCCACTGATAATTTGTGTAGGACTTGCAATTCTTTGCAAGGTAAATTTAAAGTTCCTCATCCAGATTTTGTTTTAAACAAATTAGCTCCCTCTTCATCTCAGAGTGCTCCACCTCTTTATATCCCGTGTTAGCTGCAGGCAGCCAAGACTAAGAGGAAGTCCGTAACTGAACACTGGTAAAAACCAGTTTGAAGCCTCAGTCTTAAACATGAACCACACTGCTTTAGAATTATATTTGTGTTTATTTTAATTATCCTTTCAGAGACAGCTATATAATTGTGTTGGGAACTGAAGAAAATAGAATGCTACATAAAACAGAATTAATTCAGAATTTGTTGGGTTTTTTTCATTTTGTTTGGGGGGTTCTTTGTTATTAAATTGCCTTCTCTTCTACCTCTGGCCAGGACTTTATCTCCTTTTTTTTTTCAGAGGAAGTAGTTCAACCCTTCTTTAAGACTCTGAGTTCAGCTGCATATGAATCAATTTAATTACCTGTGATTAGCTTTCGAGATGACACACTAATCCATTTGAATGCCAACATCAAAAGGAAAAGAAAACAAACAAAGAAAACCCTACATAATCTGACCAATGTTTGAAGGGTTCATCCTTGAGCATGACAGATACCGAGCAGAGGCCTGAAAACAGTATTAGATCCTGTAATACCCAATTCAGAAGATTTAAAAAGTACTCTTTTCACCTTACAAAAAGCCAGTTGTGTTCAAGGAGATTCATCTGCAAATGTTTTAGTGCTTACCATAAAAACATATTATCCATTGATCCAATCTGAAGCAGATAACATCACTAACTATGCTGGAACTTTGTGAATGCTTAAAATTGTGTGATTTAGAATTTTTGTGCCTACATCCCAATTAAAAGGAGTAATATGAATTAGAACCACACAAAAAGTTGTTTTCATTTTGTGGGTATTTTTGATAGGGTTTTTTGTTTGTTTGTTTTTTTAAGGTGCAAAGTGTAACAAGTATTATTGCCCTCTTTCAGAAAGTCACAAGCTAGCTAATGAAAACCTAAGCTTCTTGCTCAATAATTACTGTCATTCATTGTTTCAGCGGTGTATTCCAGTATGTTAATACTTATCAGTTGAACAGTTTTCTGATAGTAGAAGTTTTATTGACAGGATTAGCTACACTTCACAGAATTCTTCCCAATCACACAGTTTGTTTCCAAGGTCTTATTCTAACCACCAATATATTAGAGAAATCAGAGCTGAAGTTTATTTAAAATTAATTTATTTAAAAACCCTTCATTTCATATAACAAAATTTGGAGTTTGGAGTAATGAATTTAAATAACTTTATATGTAAACAAAATAAAAAAATGGATGGGTCTATCAGGTTTCTAATCACATCAGGAACTTAATTCACTAGTATTTAACAGAAGCAGTAAAATGTCTTAAGGAAAAGAAAAAAAACTTAGATTTAAGCATACCTATGGAAATAAATTATGCAGAAAGTTGAACTAATTGAGTATCAATTATCTCTTTGATTTAATTACAAAGCCTTTTCTAAGGTTTTCTTAAGGAAAAAAAAAATTAGATTAATTATTTTTCATTATTTTGATTCAGATAACCAAGCCTGTCATCAACTAGCTGATTTTGTCTTTTTTTTCCTTTTTCAGATAGATTTTCTTAGGATATTGGGTCTACCAGACTTTGTTTTTAATTCATGCTTTAGGTCATTCTGAACTATAAAAGTATTTTGAGACCCCTAACAGAAGGCAAGAGTCCATCAATTTCCCAGAGAATTTATGCAAGCTTTGTCCCTGGAGGTTTTAAAAGTTTCTCATGGATAATGTCCTGAGCAATCTGGCCTGATGGCAGAGCTGACCCTACTTTAAACCTGAAACATCCAAAGATCTCTTCCAACTTGAATTTTGCTACAAAAGAAAGGTGAAAAAATCAAAACTATTACTTGGCTCAGCCATCTTCAGTTCTAAACTAACTAAATAACTAAAACTTTGTATCAACAAAACCACATAAATACGAAAAACATCTTCAGTTGTGGTCAAAAAGTACCTCAATATTCTTTTACTAACAACTGTAGCAAAGGAAATCCACAGCAGTTACCGGAATGGTAGATTCCAGGTCATGGAATTCGCCTCCGTACTTGTTTATATTTATATATAAATAGATATATATATAAAATGTTTATATATTATACAGGCACCTTCAATTATTCATATTTCAATTATGTCATTATGCTACCGCAAGTAAAATAGAGACTTGTTCAGCAGGTATTACAATTTCACCCCAAAATTTTAAAAAACATTCAACTGTTCTTCTGATACCGAAAACTAACTACAGAAAAAAAAAAAAAATCAAAAACCAATCCACAAACACAACAAAACTCAGCAACAGAGGTCTTCAAGAAGGGAGAGACAAGAAGTTTACTTTGACAAAAGCAGCTGTAAATGAAAACTCCTCTCATATGTGACTGGTGAAGGACTGTGAACAGTGAAACAGTGAAGGACTGTGAACAAAGCATAACATAACACATTATTCTTCTCTAGAGCATGATGGAACTTGATACCTGACCTTTCCCCTAAGCAAAAGACAAGATTTAAGGCCTTCTTATTAAATTTGGCATCGAAATTAAGATCAGGCAAATGGGAGAAAAAATAAAGAGCTATTTCACTGAGCATATTAATTAAATCAACCTAATAAAACATAAATTCAATTCAATTATTTTTAATAGCTGCAGGTAGAAAAAGAAAGGCACTGGGAGGTTCTCTGAGTATAACAAAGCATCTTTGATGCAAGTAAATAATTAGAGAATCAGATACTTTAAAAATTATATAGAATCATAGAATCATTAAAGTTGGAAAAGACCCCTGAGAACATTGAGACCAGCCTTGAACTGAACATCGTCATGTCAACTAAACCTTTGCACTAAGTGCCACGTCCAGTTGTTTCTTGAACACCTCCAGAGATGGTGACTCTGCCACTTCCCTGGGCAGCCCATCCCAGTGCTTCACCATCCTTATCAGTGAAGAAATTGCTCCTGATGTCCAGCCTGAACCTTGGCGCAGCTTGACCCGCACATATCAACACTTCCTTTCAGGTGGTTGTAGAGAGCAATAACATCCCTCCCAAGCACCCTTTTCTCCAGAAAGACTCTCAGCTCCCTCAGCTGCTCCTCATCAGACCCATGCTCCAGACCCTTCCCCAGTTCCATTCCCCTTCTCTGGACTCTCTCCAGCCCCTCAATGCCTTTCTTGAAGTGAGGGACCCAAAACTGGACACAGGATTTGAGCTGTGGCCTCACCAGTGCCCAGCACAGGGGACAATCCCTGCCCTGCTCCTGCTGCCACACCATTGCTGATCCAGGCCAGGTGCCATTGGCCTTCCTGCCCCTGGGCACACCTGGCTCATGTTCGGCTGCTGTTGCCCAGCACCCCCAGCTCCTTTTCCTCCAGACACCTTTCCAGCCCCTCTTCCCCCAGCCTGTAGCTCTGCCTGGGGTTGTTGTGACACAAGGGCAGGACCTGGCACTTTGATTTGCTGAACCTCATGCAACTGCCCTCAGCCCAACCTATCCAGATTCCTTTCCCACGCGGCACAGCCTGTCAAAGTAATTTACTTCCAAGAGTTCCTACAGTTTACTAACATTTGTAACTGTTCTCTATCAGGAAAAGTAATTCAGAACTTGGACGTAAAATCCTCAACAGCAATGTTGTGCAACACTACATGCAGCATCTACTGCAGAGTTGGAATTAACAGCAGCACTTCAACATAACTTTCTTTAATACCAGATACATACAAAACATGCTGGCTTTGTACATGGATGAGTTTCAGCTACTTTGAAATGTAAAGGTTTATTACAAGTGCATTACTTACCAGTGACAAACTGAAACGCAGTCATAAATGAATACAGAAATCCACATACTTAAACATGCATAAAATTTCATTTATTTTCAGTTTTCCTGAATTACGGATAGCATGACACTGGTCAGACTGCTTTTTCAAGGAGTCTTATTGTAAAGGAGGATTATCAGCCTCTCTAGGCATTGTAAAAGTGTAATCACACTTCTAGGATTCAGTCACTCACATCCTGAAAATTGAACACTACCTTTTTTCCATGCAATTAGTGGGCAATGACCTTGCATTTTGGTGTACTGTTGAGAAAACTCCTAGTGATAAATTTTTAGGTTGTTAAAACTGTTCAAATTGGTTTTTGTTACAACATCACATTATTCCATATAACAGACTTATAATAATTTAACTATGAATTATAAGAAAAAAGTTCAGATAACAGTAACAGTGGTTATTTCAAGCGAACCAATAAAATTTATTAATTTATTAATATGTTTGTCATAAATTTGTTTACTTTGAAAATTTAAGAAAAAGAAGAAGTGATTTCCATAATCTTAAATCTTACATATTACTTTTAAGTGGGTTTTATGGTATATATTTCAAATGTATAGAGAAAAAATATTATAATTAGAAAAATATAAGCCATCCTATTTTACCATTCCTAATCACCAGAAGCAATTTGTTCCTTCTCTCCTTGACATGAGAGCTACTTCTCGCAATAAAAATGTATTTTCTGACAAACACAGTTTGCCATGGGTTTTTTTCAGACTTTCTCTAATTTCATGCTTCCTGCTTCATCCATTAATAGTCCCATTTTGCTAAAAATTCACAGCAAGTAGTACACTAAAAAAATGAAAGTGTGCATATTTGTAAATTTATACCGGCTAGCATTTCTGCTGAATAATTGTCTCAAAAGAATGTTTATTACTGAACTAGAATGCCTTGCTACTGGCCTTTATCCAACTTGCTAGAAAAATGCAAAGTTTAAATTTTTTTTGTCTCTCAAATAACAAAAAATATAAATTTCATTTAAAACACTGCCAGTGGCTTAAAAAAAAAAAATACAAAAAAGTGATTTTATATTTTTTTTTTTTTTTCAGCATGTGAAGTGCCTGGCACAGTCATCAGAAGGAAAACATTGCACTGACTGGCCTCCATGCTGGCCTGACCCTTGAGAACCCATGAGCATGCATTAGACACTGCCAGAAACAGCAGCTTGACTCCTTCTCATAGCTGGCTCAGAGTGTTTGATAGGAGCTCAGAGGTTAACACTATTGTTCCATGTTCTCCCTCCTCTTTTGCTGTGCTGCTCCCCAGCAATCAGCTGGGTGAAAGCTTAAGGGCGTCTCCACAGGATCCGTGATCCATAGGGAGGAGTTCACAGCACAGCTATCTCTACATACATATACAGGGATTTTTGCATTGTTCTTCCCTGTCTCTCTGTTTTGGCCTCAGAGTTCACTCTGGGTTATACCACCAATGGCATTCAGCAGAAAATTTGGAATTTAAGACAAGTTTACCTTGTACTTTTTTAAAAAACAGTATTAACAACAGCTTTACTGCTGGCTGCTCTCTTTCAGTCTGACCAAGCCAGGTATATTGCTGTTATTTCCAAGAGAATAAAAACTACTCCTTTTTGTCAAGGATGAAAAAAAGAGTCATTTGTGAACGTGGACTAATCCACTAAATGAATTTTCAGATCACTTCAACACAATTGTCTGCTTTGCATGTGTACAACCAACAGTTTCCTGAAATGAGTTATGCCTTCAGAGCAAGGTGATGAAATTACAGGAGCACTCTACTCTCAACTGATGTAACTGTCTTGTAATTTACCATTACAACAGTCTGATAATTCTCCTTATAATTGCAAAAAAAAATACTTTGAAAAAAAAAATTTTAAAATACAAATCTTACAAGACCTTGTGTATCCTGCTTTTGAAGTAAAGACCATAACAGCTGAAACAAATCTGAGAAAGAATGTTTGAAAAATTCAGAATTGCAATCTAAAGGACAACCTCTTCTTTTCATGCCAAAATGGTTCTCATATAACTTTGTATAGCTTTGTATATAGCACACATAGCATTTTGCCCTTACAGCCTTCAGGAAGAACAAGTCAGGAAGTATTTTAATAGGACAGATTTCATCAATTTTAGTTTCCTTTAAGTATAACAGCAACTTATATTCTAATGAAGCTATTTTCATTGCTATTATTTTTATACTTTAATAATCTTCACTACTGAGTACACTTAAATAAAAAAGACAAATATATCAGATGGCCATTACTTGTCCTTGAGGGGTTTTTGCCTTCTGATTTTCCACAGTCATTATTCTACATAAAATTGACAGGATAATATTCAAATAAATAAATCTTCTGCAACAGTGATTTCTGATCAAAGGTCACTGGCTTTTTAAAATCTTTTAGGCTGTTTGCCAACAGATGTCAATCAGTAAAACAATCACTAATGGCTCCCCAGGGAAAATAGGGACTGTGGAAGAAAAGAGTCATCCTAAGCAGCTACTAAAACTCAATGACCAAACTATGTAAGAACATCTATTACTGTCCTTTTGGCTTCAGATTTTGTTTTGTCTCCTTTCCTATCATTAGTCATTTCTTAATATATATTGTACACTCTAAAACATTGACCCTTTGCCAAAACACAGACAGTCCTTTCACATACTGTGGTATCATTCACAATCTCCCAGGACTCTGAAAAGTATCAGGATGGATCCTAGAAACAACAAAAGGTCATATAACTATTTTTAAAATGCCAGCCATCCTGTTCATAAATGCTCACAGGACAAGTAACAGTTACTGCTCTCATAGTGTCTCCAAAATAAGTAATACGTCACAAAGGATTTATGCTTGAGATGCAATCATTCGTTACTGCCCAAATCCTCCAGTAGAACAGAATTACACTTCTTTCTTTCTTTATAGTATAGTCTCCCTGCCACCCCTTGGTATACAATCCTCATATTTGCTGTTCATCTGACATATTGAATAGCATCTTTAGCTTATAAAAGCAGAGTGGAACCACTGGAGCCAAACCATCCCCAAGCACAGGTAACCATCAAAACTTGGTGCTCTTTCCAGCAACATTATTATCCAGCATTCTTCAAACAAAAACTGCACATTGATAATTACTTCATAGTAGTGCAACACATAAAATATTCTGTAACTAAATAAATATGCAGGATTGTAAAAGATTATTCTTCAAAAAAAAATCTAATGCTTCCCATATACTGTTGGCATAAACACGCGAACAGAAAAAAAACCAAGCCCCAGGTTCAAAACCATATTCTAAAGGAAGCCTCTAACTTCCTGAATACGCAGAAAATTTCTAAACAAGTTGATTCTTCTTCACCCCTTCTTTCTTCCAGTACCTTTTGATTTACAAACAGCAAGTCATGCTTTTCACTTAACAATAATCAAATGGAGGTTTACTTTCATAAACCGAGAAAGAAGTTGAGGATCATACCAAAATTGGTGTAAATGGCTTTGTCAGAATTGCTGCAGGATGGGGATATGCATACTTTTGATGTCTAAATAAGGTGTTAAAGGACACTAATTGCTCTTCTGACATCCTGGTGCCATGTACTAATATCAAGGTGTAAAATTTTTCTGTGGGTTATATTAATTATGGAAGGCCTCACAATTCCCCCCAAGAGACAGCAGAAGTTCAGGACAGAGAGTGCAAGTGTTGAGGAAGGAGGCAGAGCATTTACACAGTTCTTGCACCTCTGCATCATCTAGGCCTCCCTCCCAGCAGGCATAAGAAATCATTCATCTCAGCTGACCCCATTACTGTATCGCTTCTGAAGGTTTTCTATCATTAAAAGAAATGTGCAAGTACAAAAGCAAGAAATTCCCTCCTCCACTGACATACAACTATATCTTGCAGAGTAATTAGAAAAAATCCAAGAAAGTGGATACACTCGGGTAATTAATCCTTCAACTACAAAGAGAAAGCTGTAACATTAAAAATTAAACAGTGTTTTCTATTGCACATTTAAATGGTGAGGAATAACCATCTTTGAATAAAAAAAAAAAAAAGGTGTAAAAAGAAAACTATTCTTAGGATAAAAACATGAAGAATATTAGTGTTAATAAAATCAATGTGGAATGAATTAATAGATCACAATATAAGAAAGTTGCCTGAGAATGAAACAAGGATTTCTGTTTATCTCTATTGTGTTTTTAACTGTAAAGATTCAGCCTCATCTTTTTGTCTCTTCTCCCTCAAAAAGAAAAATATTTCACAGTTTTCCCCATTCAGCCCCACAGCTATAACCATAAATTAGGTTGCATACTTATGTGCCAATTCAAAATTAGTTTTTTTGAAACAATCCTCATAAGAAGCAAGGTTCACTTCTTAATCAGGTCATGATGCAAAAATAATTCCATTCCCCAGTGCCATAAGAAAGGTACACACATATTTGCTTAGGATTGATATTCACTATATTTTTTCTTCCTATCACCAAACAGAGAGATAGAAAAAAAGTTTTCATAGTAGTGACAGTAGTCTTGATTGTTCCAGTTTAAAAAGTCATTGCTCATGTAAGTCAGTCTTGTACATCTAATAGACAGACTCTAAATATTATTTCAGGTTCTGCATAACCACACAACAAGCCGCAAGTCTCATCACTTAATAATGGGAAACTAACATTCTGCAACAAAGTGAAAACAACAGCTAGGAGCCATTAATATCAATTGACATAAACTCCTATGGTTTATAAGAAGCATATCCTTTAATTGGTGTAATTGCTTTCCTCCGAGCTCGCAGTACCTGGAGTATGGTACATATGAGTGTTCTGCTTATAAATTGTATAAGAAAAAGAACAACGGGTATATTAATTTATTTTTTAATCTTCTTATTACTATTCAGTGCATACCAGATCTAATATGACATCCATCAACTAATTACCTTTTGACAAGAAGCCAAAAGGAAAATACTTAGGCAACCAAAACACAATCAGAATTAGAAACAGAGTGGAATTACTGAAAGGAAGACACTAAGAAGAATAGGACTATTTATGTACTACTACACAATTAGGACACCAAATCTCACCCGGAAGTATTATGAAAAATAAATTAAAAATAAAAATACTCAAATACTGAGTACCAAATCTCTGCTAAGCTCAGGACTTAATTATGTGCAATTTCTCAAGGTGTTTTTGCCATGTAAGCTGGATTTTATATATATAATAGTGTCTATTATAGTCTATAAAATAGTGACAATTATTAGTACAGATGAGTAAACTCAATTCAAAAACTCTTCCTAGATGCAAAGTGTTCTCATACTGTCTTGACTTACTTATATTCCTTTTTTTTTAACTACATTGTTGAGTTTTCATTATGAAATTCCTTATGAGGTGTAAAATCTTGGCTTTGTTGACATTAAGGCCATTATTGCACAGATCTGTTCCTTTTCCAGTTAAAAAAAAATTTAAAAAAAGCAACTCTCTTTTTATTCAGAGATATTCTTTTATACATCTGTTATTATTATCTAAAATATACTTCTTATTTCATAAGCAATATATCCTAAAAAATCATGAATAGCCATAATTTAGAAAAATATAATCTTATAGCTCCTAAAGAATAACCCCTTGAGATTTTATGTATTTCTAGTCTGTTCCTCAGAGTTCCACTATTTTTAGAAAGAAAAAAAACTTGACTAATTTTTACCTCATTAAAATTAGTATTTTGTTCGTACAAAAGAAAAAAATTAAAAAATAGCATTTCAGTGTCAAAGTCTTTACTACCTTATTTTCATAATATTGATCTTTCATCCAAGTACAACAAGAACCACCCATTCCGAGTAATGATAGCTAAGGCAAAAAAATACTAGACCTTAAAAATAGAAGTAATCTGCTACATGACAAAATACATATCGAGACTTCAATCTCATCATAATGATGTGAAGGATCTCATACATATCCCAAAAACCCGTCACTGGAAAAATTTTCTTACAGTTAAATCATTCCATCGCAAAATAAATTTGATCTAGAAAAGAAAATTTCTATTCACAATAGCAGTACTGAACACAGAATATTAATTAACTCATAATGCAAAACAATCTGTAGAAAAGCACAAAACTAGAGGCAGTAATAGCAACTCTCACCTCTTTGATACAAGGCAGCCAGATTGTTATTAGGCGATCTGAGTGTGAAAAATGCAAATACAATAATACTGCCTGAATATACTGATCAGGTCATAATTGTTTTATGTACTGAACTCTCTTTTCATATTTTTTTCCACATTTTTCTTTTTACCCAATTTGGTTTTTGGGTTTTTTTTAAAGAAAAATATGCTAAACCTTTTTTTCCATTGTCTATTCAGCATCCTTGGAAAAAACCACCAGATGGCAATGCAGTGTTCAAGTACTTCATTTAACACATATATTACAGGGAAAAAAGTCTATATGCATCAGCATGAGGCTCTCTTTCCTAACCTATTTCCTCTTTGATGAATATTAAATAATTCACAAGCCAAAACTCTGTTCAGCACATGTAAGTGATCAAATAGCATTCAACCTGTAAAGAAGAGACTTTTAGAAATCTAAGTTTCTATGAGTGTAAAACTGCATGACTAAAAAAAAAAATCAACAATTTACTTCAAACTATGAAACAGGATAATTTCAGGAAAAATCACTGAAAGGAAAACACTTAGAAATGCATTACCACTAAGTTCTCAAAATACTATCAAGGACTGAACTGAACTGCACAAAAAGTAAACCTACACATTTTTTAGGCACATCACAAATTTATATGTAGTTTGGTTTCATGCTAAGAAACAGGCATTATCTTCTACATTTTTGAAGTTTAATTCAATTCCTGTAAAACTCAATTCCTGTAAAACTGTGTGCTGAATGAATCAAAATATGCGGGCTTTAAGTATTTATTCTTCCTTTGCATCAAGCAGATCGCTGTGATCAGACAGGAACTGTTTCATGAAGGAAGATGCTTCAAGGTATTTAGAGGAGCTGGGAAGTAGTGCTGGAGTCAGCTTCCCATTTAGCAAATCTTATCTGAGATCTATTATTCGACAAAGGAAAGTTCCTCTTTGAAGCTTCTGGTGCGGGTTCTGAAGCCTCTACGGTTCAGGGAGATTTCACTGAATACCTGAAACATCCAATTAATAAACATGTTGTCCACTGTGAAGTTAGTGGCTGGAAAAGGGAAGCTTACAGCAAAGAATCCTTTCTTTCTTGCAAAGGCATTGCAACCTCCAGGTGTTGCAAAGGCATTGCAACCTCCAGTGTGAACTCTAATTGACAAAAAAAGTTAAGGTGTGCTTATAAATCTTTTGCTTGCATGATTAGGAAGAAGTTTCTTGCATTATCTGTATTTAGTAATGGAATTTTTACTACAACTGCTCACCGATCCATTCTCATGTAACAAGCACTGTCATCACATGCTCTCAATGCAAAAGAAATCCAACATATATTAAAGAGTAACTTGAAACTTATTTAAAATATTAACTGGGAAAAAAACACTATCTTCTGTCAGACAGAGACAATCATACAAGATAAAGTGTTGAAAAGGTAAGATGAAAAGCTGTGAGCAAACTAATTTAAAGTATGTTTTCTGGCTAATGTAATTAATATTTGATTAACACTGCTCCCTTTATTCCCTATATTAATAAATTTATTTGATTCATAGCACACAGTGGTAGAAAGATTCAAAGACTATCTTTAAGCAATTTAAGTGCTTTCTACAAGGACCTCTCTCATGATCAGAGATCTAATCCAACAGTCTAAGATTTCTTCTATTGTAAAGTTTTATTAACCTCCCTTTCAAACAAACAAAACCAAGAATGCTATATTGATTCTAACTGTTTTCACATACAGATAATTATTTGATATAACTTCAGTCCTGAAAGCCAACAGATGGTCAGAACTGCTGTGGATTTTTAAAAAATTACTTTCTGAAGGTAGGTTTTCATGTTCTTGAAAAATCAGAAAAGAAGTTGGAAATGTATCTCTACCAAATTGACAAACTCATTCTTTTATTAATCACTATCTTTTCAGAAGAGCTGATAAATAAACATAGAAAAGAGGCTAAGTACTCTGACAGTATTTAAAAGACGTATTTTCAAGGATAGATCTCTTTAATATTAAATACTGAATATATAAAATAAACATTTTATATATATATAATCATATATATTTAATAAAATCAATAATAAATGCGAAAACACAAATTGAATAAATAAATAAGAAATACAAGACTTATGTTTTTAGGTTTGGTCATCACAAATAGGCTCAACAAAAGTGAATTAAAAGAAATAAATGCCAATCAAAACAACTATTTAGCATATTAATGTAAATTTCTTTAACTTTATGACATTCCTGTAATTTATAACAGAGAAGAAAGTAAAGAAAACCAATACATCTCAAAAAGGTGGATACTGCAACTCCATATTTATAACTCTTAGACTATAATTAAGTAGAAAAATATTACTTTTTCTTTTTTCTTTGCTTTCATGGTGACACATCAAGGATAAAATGCATTCACAAGTGGAAGTGACTGAAGAGATTTAAACCATGCCCTCACCACACTTTGCCTCTGGTTTACATGTTCACATAAAACTCAAGTTCTCTCAAGTTCTACTTTCCAAGTTGATTTTTTTCTCCTACTTCCAATTATGAGTTGCACTAACATTAGGAAACTATCTGTATGCTTCAGTAGTGCAAAAATAAGACTTCCTGAGCACCCAAGGGAGGGAAAAAAACGAAACCAAGCCAAACCAAATAAAACCAAACAACGAAAAAAGCAAACCAAGAACCATAACATACTACTACATTCCACCTAGCACAGGAGTTGTTCTTCAAATCTAAAATCACAAAGCAACATGGCCAAAGGCAGAAGGATCTGAGATTTCAGTAAATCAGAGATGTTTTCCTTTGCACACACAGCATGACAAACTGCCCCCTTGCTGTTACATCTAATTGAAGCTTTACACAGGAGAAGCAAGCAAAAACATCAAGACCTCATGTTACAGTAAAGTATGATCCCAAGATTTCCATTATAGTTTTTCCTTTTTATTACAGCATTGGGACGACAACAAATTCTATATATCTTGAAAAGTTTTGTATGTTTTTGTCTTTTGGTGGACAGCAATTATGTTACTTTCCCCAACATAAATTAAATTATATATTTTCCATTTTCCCCTTGCATTTGTTAATCAGATGAAGAGGATACAGGCAAAAAATTATGAAATAAAATGAAAAGACAACCCAAGTTATCATTGCCACTTTCAAGTAACAGGTGATAGCTGGACTTTTTTCCTTAAAAATGGATGTCTTTATAAAATTTACTTGAAGATGATCAATAATGTTTTTACTAAAATTCGATTAAGCAGCCTTCACTTAAAGCTTAAAAGTATTAAATCTTAATCAAACCGGACAATCTTAGCCAGGCATATTCAAAGGATATCTACATTATCTATCTAGGCTACAGCATTTTATAAACACGTCGTCCTATCGCCAGATCCTTTGCTCTGCACACATTCTGTGTATTTCAGTTTTCTTGACTTTAAATATCCCCAAATACACTTTAATCTCAAGTTTTCATTAAGGAATACCTTCCTTTGTAGTATTACTCTGTGTTTGCCTTCCCTACATCAACATTTCCAGCTACTAAAATTTTGGAGTCATAATCTGTTTCATTCTGTTGTTATAAATATAAACCATTAAAAATGCAAGGTATAATTTAAGATGTTGCCAAAAATGTATAAAGAGCTGTGTTCTCCCCAAGCACCAGTTTACAACTACGACCAACCAAAAGACAAAAATAAATCAGAGACAGACTTCTGAAACAGCACAACAATAGCTACCTAAAACACTCCAAAGCCAAAAAGAAAATTTACAACAACAAACCTAATAAATTAATTCAATCAACAAGGGATTAAGACTTTCATTAATCCACCAACATGGAATTAAGGCTTTCATTAAGGATTTAGTTTTCTGTAGTGCAATATAGCAAGATAGGTTGCAGAAGTAGCATCCTATTTTTTTAATTATCCAGTGAAAAGCCAAAGAGAGTAAAATATTAGAATTTCAGGATCACAGAGAAAAAATGAATCCAAAACTACCCAACTGTCTGAATACCAACTATTTTTGTTCGCTGAATTAAACTCTTCAACTACATATTAGGTATCCCTTTCAAAAACACATTTTGCTATTCACTTTTCATGGTTATTAAATTTAATGTGTTTGATCTATTTGTTTGTCTCTTAAACCCAAACTATATGATCCTAATTTCCCAAAGTATATAGCAAAACAGATAAATCCAATAACCCAACAACAATGACATAGTCTGCAATACTGCAGACAACACAATACAGCAATATAAGTCTTTTAAGTTAAAAAGTTCTGGGAATAACTTTCCTTCAGCAGGTGAAACTTTTCCTTCAGCATACTCATTTCACATTGCATACCAGATTTTTTTTCATCAAGTCCACATAAAACCATAGTCTAAAAGTATATAGATGTTGACAACTCTTCTTGCTGCAGAACATGAAATCCTCTTAACTATGTTTCAAACCACCGCAACAACATCCTGGTATACACTTGCAAACACTAAGCACTTCTTTCCAAGTCACACTGGAACCACAGAGATAAAGATTTACTTACCTGATCCCCTTTTGGTTACAACCTTCAAGCTCTGAGCCAGAGTAGCATACAAGAGAATCAAGTTGGGAATAGGAGCTTTCATCTTCTGTCTTTCCGTGGCTGCTTCCTGGAGTACCAAAAAACAGAAAGAAACACTGGTTGTACATTGGTGCTGAAACAACCTTGAAGTAAATAATCATAATACTGACATTGTGGAAAAGCTAAATATAGTTTTTGTGAGCAATTTAAAGCACTAAAAATGTTTTGTTCTTTATTTGAAAAAAATATGCAAACTAAAACCACCATAAAACAAATACAGGCACACACTACATTTAACCCTGGAGCTTAAGTTATAGCTTTGTCTATCCATTGAAAATACACTGGGTGCCAGCTAAAACTTTATAACATATCTCCTGAAACATCTATTTATTTTTTTTTTTGATCATACAACCTTTTCCACCCACCAACATGAAAAAGAAAATAATGACCTTCTTCATTAGTTTTGCTCTCATTTATTGAGCAAATTGAGCGGACGATTCACAGTAAATTGAACATTTGATTGAAAAAAAAAATAATTATCATCTTCTTAGCAACAGAGAAAGGGGGAAAATAAGAGCACATCAAAGTAACCAGCAGACACTTGCAACTTCCTTTTAGGTGAGAAAGTTCCCATGCAAGTTCAAGCAAACATATTCACTGCACTAAATCAGAAGTGGATGTTAATTAGAATGGAGATAAGAAGAGCACAGAGACTGTGTTTTAGCCTTCACCTCCATCCAACATGTGAATAAAAGATTTGCATTTTTATTTACTTACTCTGGGTATTAAGTAGTATGAGCTGCTGGTGAAAGCAGGGACTAAACATTTTAATTCCTCATATAAGTAAGAGGGTATCATCTACTCTTGGTGATTATCAACTATCTTCAGGATAGGTAATATCTAATATCTCATATTTCAGTGTGTTGAAACAGGAAAGGAGGACAAATCTGCCTATTCAAGCTAGACAGAAGCCTATCTATGCTACCTATATTCATTAGAGTAGCTTACACAAAAAATATCCTTATCTAATGGGGACGAGAAAGGGCTGGGATCAATGGTCCTTTAATACTATAACTATGACCCAGACTAAACCAATGTGGTTTTGATATTCACTTCTTTTAATCACAGCACTGGACAGCAACTGAAAAGATTCTCAGAAGGTACCACATAGTACAAGTTTTGATTTCTAAAGAGACCGTGAATCTTTAGCACTTTCATTGAGGTTACTGAGTACCCCAGACATTTTTTTGAAAACAGTATCTTAGAATAGCTTCATCTTAGAACAGAACAGTTTAGAAATAAGAAACAGCAGGGGTACAAAAAAGGACATTATGGGAAGAATTGCTAAAAAAATGATGACCTCATATATAATCCATATTAAAGCTTTACATTTCATTACATTACAGAACTAAGAACAAATCTACTACAATCATTACTACGTATTTAATAAAGACGAGAGAGTGAGATAATATATTTTGACAACAGTCTGTGATACCTTATTTTTTATAACAATATTTGTACTCACAGAGAAATACACAAGTGTTTGTTCATTCACAGTCTTTAACAAGCTTCAGCATTCTAGTATCACAGTGAAAGACTGTCACTTGCCTACATTCACATGCTACTTCAGAAAATCAGGAAACTGAGGAATTAGATATGAAATATGGGATTGCTAGGAGGTAAATTATGTGTAATGCTAACATTTTTAGCTGAGTTTAAAATTTAACAATGTAGCATGACCACTGGCAGTTATAAATAATACAGATCTTTAGAAATTTAGAAGCTAGCAATAAAGGTTAATTTTCCAGGGGCACAGTGAGTAGATACCACAATTTGTTACACCACATTTTACTGCAGACTTTAGTCAAGCTTTCTGAAATCAAAATCTCATTTCTCAGTCACTGCACTAACTGATGCCGCAGGAAGTCCTGAAGCTGCTATCTTCAGCCTCCAGGGTACTAGCAAGAGTCAGCTCCTTGCTCTGTGTGAGCCTAATAAATATTGCCCAAAGAACCACAGGATCTTACTATGCAATTACAAATCCAGTAAATAGGTCCTGACTGTGAAAGCATATCCAAACATCCTTTTTGACCATACATCCAAAGATAATATTGCTGATCACTGTAAATAAGTGTAAATATATACATATATTTGCATAGGTATATGTATGCATTTATTTATTTGTATTTATAGATATTTGTCTAGGGAGACCATGGAGTAGCTACAAAGATTGATTCTATCAAAGCAAGCCTCAGTAAATACTATAATATCAATAAAAAACTGTTCAGTAAATGAAAATCTCCTTTTGGTCCATGCATACATCACTAATTCAAGTTGTCAAGTTAACAAGGGGAACCATTATTACAATAGTATAGCAGGAATTGCGTTTTAGACATAACAACATGGAAGACATTCTCATGTGCATTTATTCCCAGAGATTCGTGTCTAACTTAAAGGCACAAGCTAAACTGACTGCTGCCTACCTGACCTGTAATAAATCCCTAGAAAGTAAAGTCTGCTGCTGTCTTTGGAAATACCAAAAAGAACTTACTGCTAAAGGAAAAAAAAAAAGAAGGGAGGGATGACTCCCAACAGCAGCCACTGCCTCCTTACAGTAATGTAAGCAACAAATCAGATCTTACATAGGCTCTCCCCAAAGTCTTCCAATGCTTCTCTTCTGTTTACACTCCCGTTTGTGAAGAAGAAAAGTATTCCTGGTCTTATCTACCTTTTAAAAATCAAACACTCAACCAAAGAAAATGCAAAGAAGTAAAGATCAGTTTATTGGAGCTGGTGCCTCACGGCTCTGGAAGTTGTCTGGGCAGTTGGAGAATCTGCCTCTGGTTATTCACATGAGTGATTCAAAACAGATATTTAACATCTCTTGTCCCTTGTTCCGGGTGAATGCCTTGGAAATTGACTATTCTAGAAAATGTCACCCTTGTGAAATTGGTTGTGAAAACAAAATAAGCAAGTCAGAAGAAAATATAAAAGGAACATCCCAAGGGGAATCTCACAACAAGTCAACAAAGTCAACAGAAAATGCCTTCACTGCTGCAATGAGTATGCCCGAGGCCTAGACACTGTTAACACATTCAGGTAGCTTTTAAACTAGAAAACAAAATAAAAGGCATAATTCTGAGAAGCCAAATACTTAACACTAACTCGAGTGTGATATCTCATGAATTGGAAATAGGCTTCTTTCAGCAATGATTTTTTTAAGGAAGAGACTATTTTACTAGTTGCTTCGCTGTAATTTATTTATTTTTTTTAAATAACATTAAGAAATTCTGATTTTAACAAGAACAATTCTGCCATTTCTTCAAGCCATAGTTAGATAGACAGCTTACATATACATTTGCAAAAGTAATTTTCATGTTTTTGGGTTTTTTTCTGATTTTCAGTTGCTTCCACTAAAAAGCTAAGACAATGTATGGTAGTTATAAACTTAATTTCTTTTTTTTGAGCTGAATCTATTTTAACATGTTTTACATACCCTTTGGGTTTAAGACTGCTATACTCCAAGGATGAATAGTAGGGATTTTTGGCTGCTTTTTCTTTATACAATACCAAAGATGAAATGTTCTTTCATCTTTAAGCAGTATTCACAACTTCAAATTTGCAGTAGTGGGTTGTTTGTTTGCATGAGCCAAAGCACTGAAAAAATGTTAAATATTTCTGCATGAATATATTGGACACAATTTTTAACTGGGCATATTAATAATTTTTAAAAATATTCTTTTCTGTAGAAGGTGTCACTGCTTGACACAAAAATGCCATAGCATAGCATTTGCATCAGAAAGCATCTAATTTTCTAGTTGAGACAGAAATAGAAATACAGCTGTATATCAGGACTTACATTCTTTGAGGAAATGCCAAGAATGCTTTCTCTCTTCAATTGTCATAAATACTCCCTGTGAGGAAAATGCATACACATAGACACATGCTTCCCAAAACAGCTCAGCAGTCATTAAATTAACTATAGTAAGGCAGCTCCAGAAAATGCAGGAAAATAGAAAAGTTTGATTTCCTTATTGTACTTACATTTATTATGGGCCTTTCCCAATACTTGAATCAAACCTAACTAAAGTAAATAATTTTCCATGGCTGAGTCCTTTAAAATAACTTTGAGGAGTTGATTGTCACTTAATCTATAAATGCTAGCTAATGTCTGTTGACTAATTATTTGCAAATCATTTTTCTTCCCATACTGCTGTTCTAACTTTGAAGAACGTTTTTTTAATACATATTAAAACCTGCTGCATTATCTTTCTCCATCATATGCCCGTATAAGGAAAGGAAAAAGCAAAAGAATATTGCAACATCCTCTGAAATCTGCAAGGTATTTCATGATTGTTCTGTGGTAATGACACGAAAGTGATAGCAAATTATGAATGAGTAACAAAATTACAAAGAGCAATCACCTGAACACATTACGAAAAAAAAAAAAAAAAAAAAAAGCCTGTTCAGTAATTGTCTCTTTTCATGTGGCAGTTCTTTACAAATCCCTGAACAGAATGGCATTAGACCTCACAAGGTGGAAAGGACCCTTTGGAAAGGACCCTTTGGTATGTCCAGAACACAGTTCAAACATCTTGGGGGAAAAAAAAAAAAAAAGCTTTAAATTTCTCAAATGCAAGGAAGAACTAAAATTAGAATCAATGTGATTTCATAAATGTGTCAATTCATTATCATGAGCTGACCTAGAACAGTAAGACAACCCTAGCAATTATTAAAATGGTAGCTAAAAGAAAATATACCTGTTTCAAATACAAAAGTCCATAAAATTAGTCCTTTCAAGAGTCCCAGTAAACAAAAAGATTCAGCAATCAAATGATGAAGACCTCATGAGAGACCAGTCAAAAGCAACAGGAAGGCAATAAGCTACTGCATTTGCTTTCCAAATCATCCCTGTTCTTCCATGCTAAGCAGCATTCCTAAATCCATGCACATTTTCATGATAAAGAAAAAACAAAAAAGGAAAGGAGATGATTAAACAAGCAGTATGGTTTAAAGGAATGGTGACAGTGTTTTAAACTGAGATAACCAAAAGCCAATATGCCACCTGTCCTGCAGGGCACATTGTGAATAGGAATTTAGTGGAGCCTTTGGAGGTTTCCAACCAACTGCATTATGACTTCTCCTATGAAACCTGGTACTCATTATTGTCTTAAAGATACTTTTTATTGACTCCATCCATCATACAAGGTGTAGTAAACATGGCAACCTATCTGGAGAAATTTAAGATTATTCAATGTATCTCTGTATATGAAAATGTAATCTACTTTTACCAAACATTTCCACTAAGAAACATGCACCAGTTAAACATATAAAATAATTTTAAATTATTCTACAATGGAAAAGAATCCTGATATGGGCTGAATATGTATTTTCCTAGTCTTATGTGAAAAAGTAATGTCAACAACAGCATTTGAATGGAACATGGACTAGCAAACATTCATATTTTGCACTCTGTTTAAATTTCTGAAAGTGTTTCTAAATATTTCATTAAGTGGCTCTTTTCTGTACTATGTAATGAATAAGATTTCTGGATTGTGCTTTTTCTATTATGAGACAAATAAATTGCGGCAGATTGCAGATACTTGAAATTTGCTTGAGGAACCTCTTTTGAAGAAACAGATGAGTATCTTGTCCTTCTGAACCACAGCCTGAAATAGTCACATAGCTGAAAACTATCTGACACATATTTTGGGGAACTGCAGGGGCTAAAAGAGGAAGCAGAGATTCAGCAAAGACATACAGAAGGGAGATGATAGACTCTTTCAGTGGTCTTATGGGACCTTGTGGGATTCAGGTCAGCAGGGTGTCCTTGACAGTCCCAGATAATTCACCAAGGTGGCTCAGTCCATCAGAAGTGCTGATATAAATGGAGCAGGAAAGAAAATACTTGGATAGTGTGGCAGTGAGTTATTTACTATCAGGGTACGGGAACAAAGGATGGACAGAAGTCTCTGTTCATTTCCAGGAGCCTTTACTTGAAACAAAAAATACATCAGCCTAAGTTTAAAACAATCTTGTACTGTTATTAGAAGTAGATGCCTCCCTCTTAATAGTTCATAACTCATGATCATAAAGGAACAAGAATCTGAAACTAAGGAAAGGTTTTCTCAAAAAAAAATGTGACCGATCTGGACTAACATACTTGATGTTTCCCATGTATTTAGAAGGATACATAAGAAATGTGTTCTCATAATGGGAATTAGGCTAATGGATTAATGAAAAATTGGAAACCATAATTTCTTTTTCCAGACAGCAAACAAAAAACATTATAGCAACCTGGCATCAAACTTACAGGAAATAATCAAAAAGTTTAGCTTAACATAAGCAAAGTTTAAACAAAGAGAGTTGGAAGATGATTGCTGTGTTACTTAACTTCTAAAGGGAGATGGAGAAGATAATAAATAAAACAGTTCTCCCTTTTTATAGTCTTAGATATGTAAAGTCAGATAAAGAAGAAAAATTCAAAGAACATCAGAGTGATTTTGAAATGCTACCCTTCCAAATAAAGAAAAAGGCCTTCCTTCTAAATCTGTGTGCATTGGTGACCAACACTCAACTTATGGCACAATTTTGTCAGGCAAGATATTATCTAACACCACTTATCTGCTCTTGTGTTGGTTCCTTGAACACTCTTGTATCTTTGCTTTTTGAGGGTTAGTAGCCCTGGTTTTTTATTGAGATGAAATTCCACCTCTACAGGTATAATTTTGTTGGAGTTTGTGTTTTCAGGCAACTAAATGAGCTCCTGAAATATTTACAATAGCAGTAGAATAACAGAAACATAGAATCACAGAATGGCTTGAGTTGGAAGGGCCCTTAAAGCTGGTGACCTATCCATGTCACTGACGAAGATGTTAAACAATGCTGGTCCCAGCACCAACCCCCAGGGAACACCACCCCTCTCTGTGGGTCTCCACCTGGACATCGAGCCACTGACCACATCTCTGTCAGTGAGACCATGCAGGAAATCCACTGACTGGTCCACCCATCAAATTAATGTCTCTCCACTCTGGAGACAAGGATGTCCTGTGGGACAGAGTCAAATGCTTTGCTCAGGTCCAGGTAGAGGACATCAAGGGCTCTTCCCCCATCCACCACCACTGTAAACCTGCCACAGAAGACCCTCCAATTCTTAGGCATGACTTGCCCTTAGTGAAGCCACGTTGGCTGTCAGCCATCACCTCCTTATTTTCCATGTGCCTTAGCATAGATTCCAGGTGGATCTGCTCCATGATCTTTCCAGGCACCAAGGTGAGACTGACCCCCTTTAGTTTCCCAGGTCTTCTCTATTTCCCTTTTTAAAAATTGAGGCAATATTACTCATTTTCCATTATGGCAAGTTTTCAAAGACTAGCCATTTGCAGTAAAACCACAGCAGAATATCTGGATTCTCTAGTTTTCCTATATGAGTACTTTTCTTCCATTTTCTGATTTACGAATAATAACAATTATACAACAATATAGTATGTTTGAAAAATATATTTGCAAGATGTAATTTAAAGTAAATGAAATCTAATTTCGAGCTTATGTTAGTATAAAAGCATTTTTTAAAAAGTTCAACCTTCATAAAATTTTCTGAACAGTTACTTTTCAAAATAAGCAAGTTATTTCTCAGACACTAACAAAAGTTTTTAATTATTTGGACTATCAGTAAACTCTACAAGAATGATTTATTTCCAAATATTCCCTAAATAGTATCTTTCATGTGAGTCACTAATGAGAAAGGTATTTTCCCTCAAGATGACGAAGGACAGAAGGATGTGGAGGATGAAGCTCCACTGTGGATATTCGGACCGAAATTTTATACACAAAATAATAACCCTCCCTTACCATCACTCAGGTTATCAGTTTACATCACACCAACAACAATGGTTTTTCACAGCTGATACTTGAAATCCAATTTTGCTAACACAAGGTAATCTTTACAGATGACCTGTTAGACATGATCTGTTTCTAATTTAATGCTTGCCCTATCCTGCCATTTAAGATGTTAGGGAAATTGTCTGTAATTTACATTACACTTCATACTATATGAGCTCCCTTTGCACTTTGGAGTTGTGAGAAGGGAGAAACAAGTGTTTCATTTATCCTCTCTCTCTCACAGACTAGCTGACAAGCCCTTTATACTTGTTCAAGCCAGATTTTGACAACCTGTTGTCAGATCCTGAGATCAGTACTGGGCGTGAGTGTCCCTGCCCAGCCTGCCCTGAGACCTCTCCTGCTGGCCTGGGACCCCTTTCAGCTCATTCTGGGGATATCAGTGGGATATCAGTGGGGATATCAGTGACACTGCCGGAGTGCTGGGCTCCAGCTCCAGCTCTGGCCCCACTCCAGGCAGTCCACCTCAGCATGGATTCCTCACACATGTGCTACCTCCAGCCCTTTCTCGTGTCATCTTCTGCCTAGAGCCCCTGGCCATGGCTCAGCACTGCCATGCCAGAGGCTGCTGACAGATCCCACACCCGACCCCACATTCAAAGACTCTGCAACTGCACCCCTTGGGTGAGGGCATGGGCTGCACCAGTGTCACTCTTGGGGTTGGACAGTCTGCCTTCACCACACCCTGACACCTTGCTCCTCAAAAGGGTCTGAAATCCAGAACAACTATTCACCAATGTCTGTCCCAAACATGCTCATTTCCAATGGGACAAAATTTTAATACTATAAATAACCTGAGAAGAGTTTCTGCATCCCCTTGAAACTGACTGCAAACAGTTTTGTGTTTACAGAAATAATAAAAAGTTTTCTTTAGCAGTTCACTATTTTATCAATTATCTATTATATAATTCTTTTAAGGTATCAGCAGACTATAAGCAACATCACATTTAAAACATTTGAGTAGCAGCAATTCAGTATTTGTATGAGATTTCACAGGCAAGTTACTGCCTGACAAGAGTCCATATGATGAATTTGCCATTTGAATATGAACAAGGACCTGAAGAGAAATGTGCAAACAAAGGATAAGGCAGCTTTACCATTTTGATACATCACCTTGTGTACCATAATTTAAAGCACAGCAATTTCTACAAAGATTATAGTCATTTAATTGGTATGTAAAGAATTCATTAATTGATGATATGCAACTATACCAGTGGTGGGTATAGCAAAGCAGGTCTTTCCACTGTCCTGCACCCCATCAATGTAAGGCAGCTCTCCTGCAATACTGACAATCACATCACAATTTCATAAGTCCTGATCCATTATATAACAAGGAGTAGAAGTGGAAAAGGAAGGGATTGTGTTGCCCTGCTTTTCAGCCTTCAAGATTGGAGTCAGAACTTTCTCACACACTCACAAACAAGGCAATGCTCTTCCGAATTCTTTACCTTGTTTACATTCCTTTCTGTAGGAAAGACAATTGATGGACACTTTCTAAGACCAGTGGAATTGAAGAGGTTGAACCTCAATTTTCCAATGTGGTCTCTTTTCTAGAAATATATATAAGCTGAAAGAGAAATTAAACTTCCTCTTTTCCTGCTCCAACTCCGTGGTGATCATTGTGTCTCCCTCATGACGGCATTGCACCCATAGTATTGCAAATGGGACTAAAACTTCTGATGTTAAAATTGTAGAGCATTTAGCTGCACTGAACAAGATAACTTTGAAACTGCCCAGACCCATCATTCCACCTGGAATGGCATTCTTTAGCTGTGCTTAATTTTTACTGTTGATCTTGTGTTTAGACAGTTTTTGAAAAGCATATCTCAATGCCTTTAATTTCTAGCCAAACTCTACTTGCTATTTCACTGCCCTAGAAGCAACCAGCTACCTAATAATCCCAACACATTGCTTCAGTGGGAAGTAGCAGATCCATGACTATTGCTTACCTTCAGCTGTAATCTCAGCCTGTACTGAGATCCTAAGTCACAAAGCAGTGTGGCTGCCCTAAATAACTACTGCACTTAACTTCCTTACAGTCATTTACAGTTTTAAGCTGCTGAATAGTACTGTTCATTAGTAGCTGCATTTTATGATTTGACACTAAAAGGAAGCTGATGGTTTCAGAAGAGGCAGAGCTTTCAGTATACCAATTATGTATCACTAATGAGAACTCATGAAATACAAAATATCGGAACTTGACACTGCAACATCCTGATATTTAACAATAGCTGTTCCAAATTCAAAATTTCAGACTATAACAGTGGAAAAATATAAATCAAGTAAAGGCTTTCTTATATTCAGGTCACAAGCTAAATATCACAAGTATCAGGTCACAGACTAAATTGCATATGTTGTTGTATCACAAGTATCAGGTCACAGACTAAATTGCATATGCGTATGTTGCTAGCAATTTTCATAGCTGGGAGACATTATAATGACCTTTTTCAAAATCTTGATTAGAGATTAATGATTTCTGAAAAATAACTTCTCTGGAAAACAGTAATATTTCCTTCCACCATGACAAGTGTTTATGAAGCTTTTCAAAACTACAGTTTCAAACACTCATGGACTGAGAATCACTCTGGTTTTGCCTGTGGTAGATCAGGCTTGGGATTCTAAGACACTTATTCAAAACCTTTTGTCTTAAAATGGACGAAATGCACATCAGAAATAACAGGAGAAAATACTGTAATCCTGGGACTCTTTCTTTCCTATAGAAGTGCTAAAACTATTAAACCAGAACTTGTCTCCTTTTGCTTCTTTTTCCAGGCCCCTGGATTTAGCATGCACAGCTGCACAGCACCTTGTTTTCCCCAGAAATTAGAGAGACTGCTGTCTTCAAAATAATTGGATGAGGCATTTGGGACATGTGAGTTCAACTCCTTCAAATCAAGAAGACTTACAAAATAATGCTTCTATTTCCTGGGCCTGTGCTGTACTTCCATTACACATACACACATTGTGTGCTTTCAAAGGAACAGTTTGTGACAAGCAAAATGTTAACTTGTAAAATAAATGCAGCAAATGTTTATGGGTAGCTCATTCAAAACTATTCAGTTAATTTCTGCCCTGTTGTACTGGGTAGAATGATTCCCATCATACTCTAAACATAAAAGTGGAGCATTCCATAAAATTTTATCAGCTCCTATTGTGAAAGCCCCCAGGAAGCTTTAAAAGCTCACTAGAAATGCATCTAGTTTCTGCAGAATTCAAAACTTAGCATAAGTGTATTTGCCCGTGAATTTATGCTATTGACTGAATACTATTATGCCAATAAATCATAAACACAAAATCTATATAAGGATAACACTGCTGAGGTTTTACTTCCTGGAGAAATGATGTCTGAAATAAAAGATTTTTGGTACATTCTAAAAATACACGCAACAACAGTTAATGCTTATATTATTTACACAGGATTTTGGATTCTGGTACATACTCCCTATATGCACACTGAGAAAGAACAAGATCATTCCCTCTCCAAAAGCAGCCAGCCCAGCCTCTGTAAATGAACTGGGAACACAGTACTTTTGGGTTACTTCTGAGCCACAAGGAGTGACAGTCACCTGTCTGTTCTGTCTCCCCGTTGCTCGAGGCTGTTGTGCCCACACATTGATTGAGGGATTAGAAGTGGATGCAGATGCAAGGTAAATTTATTTCACAGGCAGTGAATTTCATACCACACACACAAATCTTGTTAACTCTTCATTGATTATAACACAAGATTAATAACAGCTATAAGAGTTCTTTGGTAAGCTAAAACAGTTTACGGCGTTACAGTACTTTTTTAATTTTTATTTTTACATTTACTTAAAAGAGATTATTCTCATGAAGAATTGTGAACTAGAGCTTCCAAAATCAATTCTGTAATAAAAGTCTCCCCTTATTTCATCAGGCTAACCAAAGACCAATACTCTGGAAGACCAGATACCAAATGGACTGCTACACTTCCTGTTGTTAGCTCAGCATTATTTATTAATTGTTTACATGATGGTAAAAATATTTTGATTGTTACATTTACAGATTAAACAAGGTGGGATGAATTGCATAAGTGTTTGAGGTCAGTGACAGTATTGAAAATTATGCTGATAGACTACAGAAATCATATTAAAAACAAAACAAAACAAACAAAAAAAAAACCAAACAACCTCCAGAGAAACAAATGTAAATTGTCAAATTAAGAAGATCTAATCAACCAAATGCAGGGAGGATGAATAAGAGCTGGCTAAGAATTGGTTCTGTAGGAAACGATCTATCAATTATGTACATGAGAAGCTGAATACCAGTCAAGCTACAGTTCCTAAAATAAAGTTGTCATACTGCGATGTGCACAGAGAAGGGTAATAGTAGAACCTTTACCTTTAAGCTCTAAAACTCTTTTAAAAAGTACATTTAACATTTATACACGAGGACTGAGTACAGCTGACCTTGTCACTAGGCAGTGGAATA
This sequence comes from Cettia cetti, assembly GCA_013401135.1. Lineage (NCBI taxonomy): Eukaryota > Metazoa > Chordata > Aves > Passeriformes > Sylviidae > Cettia > Cettia cetti. Next base: position 30,120 of record VZUI01079292.1, read on the forward strand.
GTTTCATTCCATACTTTTGATTGTATGAAACTTCCTCTAAAAAGTACAGTTGGGTGTCTATGAAGTCCTCACATTCTGGAAAACATTTATTCAAAACAAACAAACAAGGAGTATAAGAGTTGTTTAAGAGAGAGATCAAGAGTGTAAAGCACAGAGTGGCCAGTTCACCAGTGCTGGCAACAGCCACTGCCCAGAATGTGTCATTTCAAAACAAAGGATGGTACTGTAAGGACTCATTCAGCAGCTATTGCAGTCATAACAGGTAGAAATACTGATTTTGTCTCACCTGTCCAAAATTATTTGGAGACAATAAGCATTCCTAGAATAAATACTGCCATTGCTGATGTTGGCCCACCATTTTGGGATAAGAAATTCTGAGGTGGATCTAAAAGACACACCTGTTTCATCTGCTATGGCATTGTGGTTCATGATGGCATCAAAACCATCAATGTTTTAAAAAGGTAATTCCATTAGTTTAACTCTGTCTACAAATTTTAGTCTTTCTTGCAGACCTAAAGAACAGAATATCAAAAAACTTTGCTGAAACATATAGTAGCAAAAGCAGAGGACAATTGCCAGAAAAACAGAGATGCTGCCTACACTGACAAAAACCCTAATAGTAAGATTATGTTGAAGCAATTATCAGTTCTGTGCATGTTCAGTGTTACCAGGGCAGAATATATCCCTTTCTATACTACTGATTTGAGGGCTTGTCAATATTAACTACTTTGTCCAGAGAGTGCAGAGGTAGATGAGGAGCTTATGACTCCTACTTACCAAGAGAGCTGACAGCTGATTTTTAGCACTGCTACTAACTCTGTGCCCACACACATTCATGAAAGCAATTTAATTGAATATGAACTATCAAGGGTTCTCAATTATTTACTTATTGCAGGTCAGGCAACTAGTAAAAAGACTGCCTCCTACACAAAAACACCTCATCATTTTTTTGAAAACAGGACTTTTTTACTTTTTCTTTTTTTTTTTTTTTTTTTTTCAGGAGAAC
>VZUI01079300.1:0-36399 GCA_013401135.1 Cettia cetti
TTGCTGTCTAGCAAAACTCAAGGATGTTATTTCAGAGCAGGATTCCGGTCAAAGAAGAATCAATTATCCAGGTTTGGAAACCTTTTGTTAAAAATGTTTTTTCCTCAGAACAGAATTCCGACAATAAAATGATCAATTATTCAGCCTTGGAAAATTTTTGTTTAAGGATGTTTTTCTCAGAGCAGATATCCTGTAAAAAATAATAGATCAATCACCGAACTCTGGAAGATCTTTAGCAAACCACAGCAAGAAAATAAGAATGAATGGATATGCTGAAAAAGCAAGAATCATCAGAGAAGCAAGAAGACCCCCACCAAAAAGAGTATAAAACGGGACTCCACCACAGCAAGGAGGGTGAACCATGGGATTCAGAGCGATAGAGTCCGAATTGGGTTCACCCAGTGCCGATCGCCCGGCTCGGCACTATTTTGCTCATGGCTTTTTAAACGTATACTTTGTCAATATTAATAAATTCTCTTTTAATTATTAAATTGGCTGGTTCATTTATAACACTCATATATCCCAGGGCATGCATTAGCCCACTCTTCTCTCTCGTGATCATTTTCTTGATGTTATTTTTTGAGCTGCTAGTTTCCTGTTCTTTAATAATGTCATGCTGCCATTTTCTTGCAAGTTCTCATCTGCATCACCTTTCACGTAGCACAAACATAAGCAGACATAAAAATTTTAACTTTCACCTTAGCTGAAACTTTGAATTCTGACACAGAAGGAAGCTTGTTCTCAGAGGCACTGCCACCCTTGTCCTCTCTTAGCCACACTTTATTGTGTATCAAAGGTCTTGTTTTTGCCTCATGAACTTTTCACAGAGCAAATTACCATTTATCTGAGGCTTCATAACGTACAGTTCTTGCACACTTCATTTTATTCTGGCTGATAAACTGAGTAATGACAAATTAATTGCGTTCATTTTTGACTGCTCTGCTGGGTAGTTCTGACCCCAGAGTCATTTTGCATGACAGCACTAGTATTTTGAAAAGTAAGATCTCTACTCTGATTCTGTAACTGTGGCCCAGTGCAGTCTACCTATTTTGCACTGTGGCAGCTATTTCAAGAGTTGAACTTTCGCTACACTGTTGGCAGCGTGCTGTGGTGCTGCCAAGCTTGCAGGCAGTGTAAGGCAGTGCCTGGTTTCCCAGGACAGCCTATGTCTGTGATTATTTCAGAGAGACATCTGATATGAGTGTTCTGTAACTTCATCTTCTGTGTTCTGCTGCCATCATGGCCTAGCAGCCTGAAAGATGAGTGCAATGTATTACAAGAATTTAAAAAATAAATATTGTGAGTCCTTTTTGCACCTAGTTCTTAACCAGCTAGACATAGTTCTTCTAACACTATTTTCACTTCGGTATCTGTTAATCTAAATTGTTTGATCTCAGTTTCTCCATTGTTTGCCCTCTTATCATGTAGGTTACTCCTCAAAGGCAGTAAGATTAAACTGTGTGAAGAAAGGTTGCAAGATCAAGCCATTTGTTCTTCTAAGCTTATGCCAGAGGCTACAGCATATAAAACAAATCAATCTTAAAAACTATCTAAATTACCTGGGAAATGCTTTTGTAAATACCTGTGCCTTTCTTATATCTCTTATTTTCTGAGTTCATTTTGGCTTTTGGCAGTGTTGCTTACTCTCTCATATACTAGGCAGGAAACAGCAACAAAGATGGAGACAGTTTAACGAGCAGAAATTTACTCCTATTCCGATTGTGTTCTTGTCCTAGACTCCAGCTTTTGTATACTGTTACTGCATGTTTTGTTTCTGAGTAGCATTTTGTCCGGTTTATCTCGAAGCTCTCAAAAGACTGGCTGCTCATCTGGACAGGCGAGCTGCTCTCTGTCCTGGCAGTGCTTGAGAGTTCAAGTGTCTGGTTTGTCTTTTGGTGATAGAACCTGTTTGTTTGGCAGGTCAAATACCAACCTGAATTTTGTTATTGGAGATTTTGTTTTGTGATCTTCAGATTTCCTCTGAAGTTAAATTGCTGCATAGCTGTTACAAGCAGGTTGGAGCGGGGACAATGAGACTGACAGAGAACATGCCAGAATAGGTGAAATAAATAAGAGTTATAACAATTCTCACATACAGCAGTATTTTCTGGTTGAACCTGGAGCCAAATGCCAGTAGCTCAGAGTCCATGAAGTTCAGGCATAGTAAGAGTGCAGCAGTCATGCTGAATATACCAATTCCTGAAACTGGGATTTCTCCCAGAAGCAGTTGTGAAATGTGGATGGGGGAAGGGGGAAGAAATGCTGCTGATTATCCAAGTAAGTAAAAAGTTCCTTATGGTGCGGCCTGATATTGCTGAGAACGTGGGAAACCTCCATGTTATTCGCCATGAGAAGAGTTGAAGAATTTACTGCACCTGGAAAATGCAAGTCTTTTGAGACTGGTGTTTCCAGGAGTTCTGTTTGTTTCAGTAGGCTGGCATCTCTTACTTAAAATTTCTTCGTGCTCTTGAGCTAGTTTTAGGAGCTGTGTGCATTTTAAACATGATTTTATAGGTTTTGTGTGTGTGAGGTCAAAATGTAAAAATAAATAAATAGTTAAAAGATAGAACTAAACTAGCTGTTAAAAGCCTTCTTTATTAACTGAAGCAGTGATTTTTGGAAAACAAAAATCTTTATTTGCTACAGAATTGACTGGCTGACTTAAGTGATATGTTGAAGTTGAGTTCTTTTCTGAAGAATGTGCCATAATTTTGAAATTACAGATATAAATCTCTTCATGCTGCTAAAAATCCCATTCAAGTTACTTCTATATTAGGTTGATTTTAATTTCTTCCCTATGTTTTCTTTCATTATTTCATTTCAGTCATCCTTTCCATATATAGGTAGATTGTGATAAATTCTGTTCTGTGGCAAATTATTTGGGAACATCATTAAAGCTTTAAAAACAGCAGGACTTATATTAAAAGAAGTTCAGCTGATCCTGATATTGCATAAGTAATAGTGCAGCTGATTGCGATCACAAAGTAATCATGAGATGAGATGAGATCAGAAAATATGTGCCTCTAAGAACTGGCTGTCCTTTCAATCTGTACTGATTTGTCAACTCAGTGCTTCAAAGAATGTGTACAATAGCTGACATTGTGGATCTTACAAAAAACAAACTCAAGGAGCAATCGAGAAATTGAAGTAAATTTGGAAAAATTAAACAGGAAATAAAATGCTGAAGGTGCCAGATGGCACCCACTAAGCTGGGAAATTCTGAACTGGGAAGGATTTAGTTTTCCCTTTCAGAGGCTGGCATTGATTAAATAGATAAGATGCAAAGTTACCTGGCAGGTTGTACCTCTCTACTCTTGTTTCAAGGTAAAGGGGTTAAAATCATGTTTAGAAGAGCAGAAGAAAGAAAGTTCTAGATAGTTATGCTAGATAGTATCTCCTTCTGTTTATGTTGTCAAGATTCTCTTGTTATGTCAGTAAAACTTTTTGTTTATGATAGATCCTTCTTTCTCTATCTGTTCAGCAGATAACTTAAAACAGCAAGCTGCCAATATCTGTAAAGAAATTGAGGTAAGACCTCTCAATGAACTTCCATTTTCTATTTCAAAAGCATTTTTAATTATATCCTTTCCACATCTAAACCATTTGGACTGGCATTTTTTGTGCTCAATGTCAGCTTTTGAACACATTCTTTCTTTGTGAGTTTGAATAAAAAGTTTCATTTGTTTTTTAAAGAAAATTAGGAAAAACTGTGTTTCCCTACTGTTAATTATACCCATTTCATTCAGAAGATCCATATCTCTATCTTGGAGCAACTTTTAGAACTTAAGAGAGGGGAAAGTGGATTCTTTTTAGTGAAAACTGTTCAAATTTGGCAAGATTAAAATCTCTGGAAATTGTTCATTATTTTAGCATAGTAGATGTTTGTAATGAGACTATGAAGAAGCAAAAGTTTCTAAGAATACTTTAAGTTTACCAGAGGCTGTTTGTTAAAGAGTTTGAAAAATTGCTTCCTTGCAACTCTTTTGATAGGCTGCTGAAGTCTCTGGGAAGGGAGACCTGAAAGCTTTCTCTCTTGTTTCTCTGACCAAAAATGAGAGTGAACACAAATTACCTTTAGAGACTGTCAGCAGGTGAGGAGAGGAGAGAAGGCAAAGCTTTTCAAGATCGGGTTTAAAGGACAACAGACGTCCAAAGAAACAGGCCTAGGTTTGAATTTAGTTTACTGATTTTCTAGTCATGATCTATGATCTGTAAGACCAGAGGTTCCAAACTCTATACAGTCTTGATAGGTTCAACTTGTCAAGTTGGCTTAAAAATTTAGTACTAATTTTTCATTTGACTGATTTCCAGGTCTATCAAACTGGGTCGTGTGGGGGTGTGTATGTATGTGTACATATATTTGTATGCACATATAATTATTTGCTTTTGTTATTATTACCTAAATAGGACAAAGCAAGTTGTATTTTTCATTTAAAAATACAAAATGCATGAACTTTTTCTGGAACTGTCAGGTTTACCCAACAGAAGGACTTAGAATACAGACTATCTCTAATTAGTAACACTGTTTTCTTCTTGAAATTTAATTTTTTTAAAAACTCAACATAAAACACTCTAAACCTACACATCTGCTTTCAGATGTTCATTTTGTATTACTAGGTATCAGTACCAAAACTGATTTAGAATTTTGCCTGATAGTTGGTTTTTCTGGGCCTTAGAATCTTGTATGCATACAAAGAAAAATGTATAGAATATGATGGTATTTTTAGCCTGTGTGTGCCTCATGTAGTAACTGTGAGGTCATCGAAGATGGTTGGGTGGGGTTTTTTCTCCACAGTATGGCATCAGTCATCAGAAAAACAGCTCTTAGACTGAGAGGTCAGTTGACACAAGGAGCACACAAATGAGTTGCGTATCTGTAGTGTCATGAAATCTGTTCACATTTAAGTGTGCATAGTTAGTGAGAAACATTGCTTATCAAATAATTTCTGAGCAATACAGACTGATTAAAAGAGCAATCAGCAGTGCATTTTTCAAAGTCATTAAAGATACTTGGTTCCTTTGAATTTACATTAAACTCATTGCTTGAAGGTATTTTTTCAGTCAGTGTAAGAACACTTTAGGATTTTGTGGCGGATGAAAGTTTATAACATAAGCCATAAATCTCTCTACTCACACCCACACCCTACAATATAAAATAAATAAAACCCGAAGGTTAGATGCAATAACACCCATTACTTATGCAGACGTATCCATAACAACTGGTACTTACCTCAGTGCTTTCTGCTTGAGGATGATGAGCCTATATATACACTGGCTTTTCTCATCAAGGCATACTGTATGCCCTGTGTTTTCATAAAACACTGTAATTGGAAATAGCCTGACAGAAGCCTTCCAAGTCTTCATCTTGGCAATGAATCTGGCTGCAAAATTATTCTAGTTGTACAAAGCATTTGAAACTGTTTATCTCTCACTGCTGGTATTCATTGATATGTTTGCATTTCTTCAGTGTCTCCTCCAGGCCTGTAAAATTCTCTGCAGTGCTTCAGCAGATATTTTGCCAGGAATATGACAGGGAACTCAAGCTGAGTGCTTCTTTTTTATTATCAGGGTGGTAGTGGTGGTTTTGGGTGTCATCCTCTCCACCCACCCAGATCACTCTGTTTTAGTGGCTCCAAGCACTTATGGATGATTGAATCTTTGGATGCATGCAGTGACTAGAGTTATACACATCCTCTCCTGTTTAGCCCTTGGTGTTATATACCTTACAGCCTGAGTTCTTTGTTTATTTGGCACCCTGATGCAGGCACTGAGGTGTGGTCAATGGCTCTGTGTCCAGGCTGAGGCTGCTGATGGATGGTGTTCCTCAGGGCTCTGTTCTGGAACTGGTGCTCTTTAAAACGTCAGTGGCAGAGAGTGTGATCAAGTGCACCCTCAGCGAGTTTGCAGGTGACATGAAGCTGAATGGCACAGCCATCCTCTCAGCCTGGAGAAGAGAAAGAGAGACCTCATTGCAGCCTTCCACTACTGGTAATAACCAAGGCAAAAGGAACTTTGTTTCTGTTGGAACCGTGGCGGGGGGAAAAAAGTGTGTTTATTGGAAGATTTTGAATTACAGTTATGCTCACATCTCACTGTCTGTACGTACTTAATTGCACAATCAAATACAATGTAGCCTCAGGAATCTTCTTTAATTTTATGCACAGCAAGCAGAAGGTTTGAAGTGCAAAAAAAAAAAAAAAAAAATGGGAATTAAGCAAAGAAAGGAGTGTCAGGACTGTTACACAGTCTGTAACCTGGGAAATTTACCTTGAGGCCTTTGATCCTAGACAGTGCAGAATATTCACTCTCTTATTTAAAACTGGGACCAAAAGTAACTTTGGTACTTAATAATTTTCCTTAAGATAAGCTTTGCCACTATTGATAGTGGGCTAAAAGTACTTACTATGCAATGCTTTTTCAAGGTGCTTTGTGATGCATCTTTTTCATATTGGGCTTTAAACCTGAAGGAAAGAATCTGGTCCTTTTATACCTGGACAGAGAACAAGACCTAAGACACATTGCTTGTGCTGGAGACCAGGACCATGTCCAGACTTATTGTAAGAAGCAGAACAGGATAGAATCATAGAATATGCTGGGTTGGAAGAAACCCATCAGGATCATCCAGTCCAACTCCTAGCTCTGCTTGACTTCGTAAGCATCCTGTCTTGCAGAAACACAGCAAAGCTTGTTACTCTCTTCATGTCCACCATTCCAGACAATGTGCTAGCTGGTAGGAGCCCTTCTTTGTTCATGTTGAACATAACTGAACATTTAAAGAATAGTGATTTAAAGAACAGTGGGTTTTTGCTGATGGCATTCCTCTCACATGCAGAGCCCAAGCAAGTCTCAGTGAAACCCCTGAGCAATAATTGCAGCTATTGATCATCTGCCAGAGAATCGTAACGTTCCTTTACTGGTCATGGCAGATACCACAATGTTCTTTTCCCATTCCACTCCAAACCTGCTCTTAAATAACCAGGTCTCATGAACAGCAGAGAGGTAATTTGCATGGGCAGCTATAGCTGCTGTTGAATTTTAGAAAAAATAGTCTAATTTCCTTTATGGTAAATTAACTGATCAATTGGAGATTAAGAGCCATTGGTTTCATATGAGAAAAGAAATGGATTAGCAAAGACCTTTTTCATGCCTGTTTGAGAAAGAGCTAGTGTGTGGGACTCAGACTTCTAGTCCTCAGACTTCTAGTTAGCAGACTCATCCTTCTGAGAAACACCTCAAACTCTACCCCTACTGTTAACTTGACATACATTAATAGCAATGGGGAGGTGAGATCTGGAGATGTCCTTCAACTTAGATTTTTGTCTTAATTCAAAAACGTCACGTAGGGGTTCAAGAAACAGTTAAAACCTTTTGTTAAGCTGAATTTTTTCCTTGTGGGTCTTGGTGGCCTGATCTGTTAATTAAATAGTTCATACAGGTCTTTTCCATCTCCTATAATAGAACCTAGATTTGAAGCATCTATTTTACAGCTGTTTCGTGTTCCTAGGAAAGCCTTACTACCGTCTGAAGCTGTTCAAAAGTGCATTGAAAAGAATTTATGATCTTGGTTCTTTTGCAGCTGGAGTGGCTTTTAATATTGCAAAACATACTGATTTATAATCTTAACTGGTAGCTGCAGAGAGAAGGCCATTTATTGCATGGACATGGAGAATGAACTATTGTATTCCCAGCAGACACTACCTCAGGCTCCTCAGGCTGCAACATGACTGTAGTGCAGTCTGCCTCCTGTCATCCATCCCTGTCCCAGTCCACTGATGATTTATACTGAGGGATGTTAGAGCATGTTGTACCTTCCTGTGTCTTCCTTCCACAGTCCACAGGGTTTCTTTCCATTGAAATCAGATTGCAAAGGGTTGTCAGAGTACTTGAGTCTCATCCTCTATTGGAATGATACACCTGTACTTTCACATTGGGAAGTTAGTCTTTACTCCAGTGATACAGCAGCAGAAAACTTACATTCTGACTGCTCATAGTAAATTTCTGCTTATCAAGGCAATGCAGAGAGCATTTTTGAAAGCTGTCAGTCTGGTACATCTCATTGATAATCAATTTATTAAAGTTTTTTTTTCCAAGTGTGTAAGGCAGAAAGAGAAATTTGGTTAGGAAAACATGTAAGCATTTACCTCATCAAACTGATGAGCTTGGCTGCTGAGCTGATGCAGTGGACAGCCTCTGGTAAGGAGTGTCTTAAGCTTTTTATGATTCAACCAAATTGTAGGACTCCTTTGCCCCTTTCAAAATAAAAACAAGAAACCTTCAGCCCCAGGATCATGCATTAGTACTTGGCACTAATTTCAACTAGCAAAAGAAGAAATCATCTTTATATACTTTTATTTGTTTGTTTGGATTTCAACTCCCTTCTCCCCAGAAAGAATAAAAACAAAAGAGAAGTTATTAATGTTTCTGGCTTCAGGGGTGGTGCTGACATGGGAACCCTTGAACAATATGCAGATTTTTCTTTGTTATGGGGCTTTTCTAAGCATCTTGTGTGCAATTCATTGGCAGACAATCTCGGTCTCCCGCTGAGGTGGTTTGTTTAAGGTGTTTATTTTCAAGCGCTTTAATTTATGCCACCTTCCCCACGGTTTTCTGTCACAGAAGATGTTTGTCTTCATTTTGACTAGGCTATTAGGTGGTCTACTGACTGCAGTGGAAAACTTTGGAGCTAGAATAAATTGCAGAGGAGTTACAAGGCATTTCTCTGCTTCTCTCTGCAAATCAACACCACTCTGTAGAGCAAGGGGTGAGAACGCTGACATCACTGCATTAAGGAATGAATTTTAGAACTTGCTAAAATCTGAACTGAATGGAGAGGGAGATAATTCACAATGCCTTAGGAGATGGATTTAGAGACAGGAGGAGGGAATAGAAAAGGTTTATTGGAGGGACAAGGAAACTGCTTTGGAGGAGGTGGGGACCATTATTGCTAGTGGTCTTAATATCTCTTGTAATCCAACCACCATACTTGCACACCATATTAGTCCTGAATATAAAAAGAGTTCAAAGCAATTTTAGTTAAATATTGTGAATTAATTCTGGCAGGAATGCAGTTATATTGTCCTGATGCTAGTATGCAGGTGTCTGTTGAACCTGGAGAAGTATTTTGTTGCCACTTGGGTTCTTTTATTAGTTTGTTTAGAAACAGCAAACCAAAGAAGCTCTTCCTCTGAACAAATACCCTTTAACAGGCCATACCTTTTAAAATCAGCCTTTGATGGAAATGTTTTAAAGGGTTTTGTTAAACTTCTAAAATGGTTTCTTGAAAAGAGAGAAACAGACTGAAGATAGGAAGCACCTGCTGTTCCAGGTAACAATATATTTAGAAAGGTGATGTTATTTTTCTGATGTTACGTGCAATTTCACTTGTAAGGTCATTATTGAAATATCAGGTTTTTTTAAAGTTGAAAGTGTCTTTTTCTATAGAGTGATAGCCTTTGGAGGCCAAATTAGTTAAATGTTCTTTAGAGAATTTTACAAGATTATGTTTATAAATAACTCCAACAGAGTAACTAACAGCATAGCTGAATAAATATTGAGACAAAATAATCAGAGCTTAAATTGACCCTAAATTCAGCATCAGAACCTTTATCTACTGTCACCCATTATCATATTCCTTAAATAATTTTGGTAAATGTATTTTGTGCTTTTTGTTTCATACTTGGGTGTTGATCAGAAGAGGAACAGTACAGAATAAAAAATTCTATTAAGATTTATTGCTGTAATAATTGGTAATGCTATCAACTCCTAATTGTTAACTAATTGCTGTTTAGTAGTAACAGTAGTAGAATTTAGAAGGTACTATGCCGTCACTTTTGGAAGTAATTTTCTTTGTCAGCTGCTAACAGTAAAACTAGTACCTGGAGTGTTTAGAAGAATCTTTATTTGAGTTACCCTGAAAGATGTGCATATATATGGTACATATTTTAATATCATGGTCTGAGAAGGCCTTGCTTGCATGTCCTCCTTTCCTCCCTACCTGTTTCTAAGTTCTTCCTGATTCTAATTACGTAAAATACATAAGAATAGCAAAATAATTGGTGTTCTGGAAATTCTGAATAATCCATTTTTCGAATGAATAAATACAGTAAACTTAACACTGTTTGAACAGGGCTGTGCTACCTTTGAAACTTACCCTGAACTAGATGTGAGGCATTGCTTGTCTACACTATTACATCAGAAATAAACAACATTTCAAACTCGTGTGCAAAAATGAGTGAACAGATTTTTCTTTTCTAATAATTGAATGCAAGGAGAAATTTTACTGCTTGTAGGAAATTTCCTCTTTCATATCTTCTTTCTTACCTTTACTTAGTTAAAACTGATTTCTGACATACCAGTACATTTATTAGATTGCTTGATCCCCTCAGACGTTCCTGAGCAGAAAATGAGCTTTCTCTGGTGAGAAGCCTGCCTGAGCTTGACTTGTGTGAACCTGGAGCACAACTTTCACCTGCAAAAAGTGCAGTGCCCTTCTGTTGCTTTCTATTAAAGCAATCACTAAGGAAATATAGACACTTCAGGCTTACATGAATGTCAGGCAAAACTGTGGAAGCCAAAGAATGGCATGTAATTTTTATGAGCTTTTATAGTGAATAGTCTTCCTGTTGACATAATTGTAAAGACGTGGGCTTTTTCATTATGGTCAGCTAACTTTATATTCATTGGTGTCACTATTTGATTAATAATTCTATATCCAAATTCTATGTGAGAGCAAAGAGTATGAGTATTTTGAAGGAATTGGTATCTTCCTCTCTTTCCTGTGTGTTCACACCAGGCAAATTTTTTTTGTTTGGTTTAGGTGGAGGTTTTTTAGGAGGAAGGGTATAAAGAGGTTGTTTGCTTTGGTTGGTTGGTTTGGTTGGTTTTTGTTTGCTTGTTTAGGGGGGAATTGTGAGAGGAGGTTGTTTGCTTTGTTGGCTGCTGCATGGTTTTGATTGGTATGATAAAGTAAAACTAGAATGTGTAAGACCATACCATGGTCTTAGAACATCTTGGATTATTAAGCTTATCTACTTCCTTAAATCTCTGCCTAATGTCAATATTTTTAAGCTTATATAAATTTATTTTCAATTTTAAACTGACCATTCACCTTTTGGTTTTGTTCTCCTTCTGCAAGCCTCAGTTTGTGAGTGGTTGTGAGAGTAAAACCTCGTCTTTATTTTTGGGCTGTATGTGTTCAGACCATTGAGGCAAGAGAGCACATAGCAGGATCCAGTTTCAGTGAAGCTCTGAGGTTTCACCCATTCCCTGCTCTGCAAAATCCTGTCCTTTCTAAAAGCTGGACTGAGATGGCCAAATGTCATTCAATGGAGGGCACCAAACCCCTTGCTACACTTGGCTTCCCAGTGGCTGGGGATACTGGAATCAGTTCACTAATTTCGGTGTATGAAATAATCGATTTCACCTTCTTAGTTCTCAAGATAATTTGAAATTCTCTTTGAAAAACAGCTATCAAATGTACAAAACTGCAGAGAAGATACCTCTGTCATGGGGAATCCTGTGCAAGTTTTATTGGCAAAAAAAAAAAAAACTTCCAAGTTTTGAGTTTAATACTTAAGGACAAACAAAATACTCTTGTTGCGCAAGGTTGATGGTTAACAGCACTTAAAATTTTTCTCATATGCCAGTTCCTGTTATCCCAATAATTGAGCCTTAGTCTTCCAAAAGGTACTGTTTGGGGGATAACTTTTATTTAAGTTTATTGACAGTTTGTTTGCAGAAAAGTAGATTTTTCATCTCAGGTTCACATTTGTGCACTATTTTCAGTGATGGTATCTTCCTCTTAAAGAGAGGGACACCCCCACACCACACCCTCACTCACTTTGGGAAATGGGAAATGTGATATGTGTTTTTGTGCTTTTCCTGCTGCCTGCAGAGCAGGCTTGATGCTGGATGTTTCATGTGTAGCTCTGGTGACAAATCTGGAGTTGCTCATGGCCTTGGATGAGACATGTGGTGAAATTATTCCCAGTGAAATAAAATAATGAAATTGTGTAAGACACGGTATGTACCAACGAATTTTGGAAAAAGACATTTCAGGACAGAAAGGTTAGCTGAGCACCTGGTGTTCTAAAGCATCTGGTTCCTGTCTGTGCTTCACTTTGCATGGTTGCTGTATTCTGGAGCTGCTTTTGAGTAATACTAGGAAATTATGCTCTTTTCTTCTTCCTTACAAGAAATAGCTTAGTTTTGTGCATTCCCTCTTTGTATCAGCAGGAAGTGAAGATTAGGAATCTTGTCTCTTACAAGACTGCAGAGTAGTAGCACAGAGGATAAGCTGCTTATAGTAATTTTAGTGAGTCACAGGAAAAATATGTTTTGTTTTCTTCTCATACAATCCTTCCTTAAAATAAACCAAAAAATCCCTCAACCGCTGTTTGCAGAGGAGCAAAAACACAGTATAAAACTGTGAGTAGAAAGCTTTCCTTTCTCATTCCTGGTAAAGATGAAGAGGTTGAACTAGTAAAATACTGGCTGTGCTGCTTATAGCTGTTCATATTAGTGTTTCCAACCAAAATTGGAGGTGGCCTGTTTCCAGTGACACTTGGAAATTTAGTGCTGTGTTGATAGTCTGAAATGGAGATCCTCTGACATTGGAAATGAAATATGTGCCACTGCAGTTCAGTTGTGGTTTAGCTGGTCATGGAGTTGGGATATAATCATATTATTTTAACTCCTGGAGATCATTACTACTTTGGGAAATAAAACCCTCAAGCATCAGAACTGTCAAGATATATATTTTTTGAAGTTTTATGTAAAGTAATACTAGGTTTTATTTATTTTTGAATGTTTAGCCAGGTTTTCATTATTAAAACTAGATGAGAACAAGGGTTTGTGTATTTGAGTAATATTAATATGAAGGCCAAACACAAACCTATAAATTTTAAATTTTCTTAGTAGGAAAACTAGCTGTTTGGAAATAACTGCTTCCTTTATGCTAACTGTTTATCCTAAAATATGGTCTTAAGCATGTACTCACCTCACGTTGAAAAAACAGCCTTGTGGTTTATGTAAAGATTGTCCTTCTACTACTAGTTACCAAGTTTTGCCCAAAAAATGCTTCCCAATGGATTTGCCCAAACGAGGCCTGGGTTCTCATAGAAACCCACGGAATTCAACCCTCAATCAATCAATTATCAACTGTAAAAATTTATTTCCATATAATTTTCGGCAAAATTCTAAGAGCAGAGTGAATGTTTCTTATTCTTCTTTTATGTTTGTCACTTCGAGATGCATTGGGTTATGATGTGTATGACCTTAAGAGAGGGAAGAAATATGTGAACACTGGAAATGGAGCTGTTTGACTGAATATGTAGAAATTCTGCAAGCAGGGCTGGGTCCGCTCCCTTTCCTCCACTCTCTCCAGTCTGGCAGCATAGGGAATGACAAACTTTTTCCCCCCACAGGCAGCCCAGCACCAGGTCACCTCCAGAGAGTCACAGCCATGCAGGCAGAGGGGTTTTGCTGGCATCAGGAGTTATCTGTAGAGGCAATACAGCTATGCTGGCCAGAGGAGTCCTTTCCATGTGCTCCTGCTGTGTCCTGGTTGGGAAGCTCTTCCTGCATAGCCGTGCTGTTCCCACTGGTGCGGAGAGCACTGAGCGTTCGGGGCCAACAAAAGTGATTAAAGAGACCATTGTGCTGGTGTGGGCTTTTGGGGGCAGTGCTGAGGGTATGGAAATGGTTTGATCATTGTTTCAGTATAGAATAGTATCCTTAGATCATGAATTAAGTTTTCATCTAATTGGTTTTGGGGAACCTTCCCCGATCTGGGTAAATGCCTTTCCACAGCACATGAGTTTTTAAATCTCTCAGCCAAAAGAGACATCATAGTGTGGTGAGGAATAAAAGTGCTCATTTAATTACTGTAATTGGATAATTCTAGAGATTACTAATGATATATGTTATGTCCTGTGTGCTTGACTGTTAAGTGCAAATGGACCTTTTATTTACTCTCCAGTGGCATATCATGAGGTTATTTGACTTGAATTAAATGTTGTTAAGTTCTGTGAAAATGGCATTCTAATTTTTCTCTATGTCAAGCTTCATTAAGTGTATTTGCACTTAGAAATTGCAAGCAAGATGTTAACATTCCAAATGCTTAAAAACTGAATATTTAAAAAGAAAAATTAAATAACAGCAGTCTTGGAGGTTTTTTCCTTCTCTAAGGGACCTTTCTAACACTGCTTATTTCCTGTTGATTTGATTCATGAATATTTTGCCTATCAAATAAATGCATTAATGATTACATTTGGTTGCAGCAATAATTGTGTGTTTCAAATAAAAACTAATTAGCATAGTAAGTGGAAAAGCATCATGGCACATGAAGTGTGCTAGCAATTCATTATATCTGAAAAATCACAAAGATGCCTTTTTGGCGTTTGTTGCTTTTCAGCCAGTTACCAGCAATTATGTTCTGTTTGAATAGAAATTAAGTAGCTGATTTACAGCATTACTCTTTTTATGCTGCAGCATGAGCTACTGAGATTGAGGGTGTCTTCAATCATGGTGCACAATAATGTTTTCTGAAGGAGTTAGAGTTATACCCTCCTACACAGCTCTCTGTCTTATAGTTGCTGCTCGAGATTTGTTTGGATTTTCAGAGGAGAAGGTCATAGCTGGAGATGACTTATGGGTTGATTGGATGCCATTCTTTCTGACAGAGGCCACTGCAGACTGTGGGTGAAAGCCTGTTCAGGTGTGTCAGAGGTCTGAGAGGGCCCTCGTGGACTGGGCTGTTTCTCCAGGCAGCACTACTCTAAAGGGACCAGGAAAGCCCACAGCTAGAATGTTTTATACTACTCAGCCTCACTTAATGCAAATCCTTTTGGGGACAGAGAATTGGAAAGTTCTCTTAATTTCCGGTAAGGGAAAATTCTTCTTAAGGTAGTAGATTATCTGTAATAAAGATTTCAAGAGTAGCAAAGTAATACATTAATACAAAGTAATACAAATAAACAGATAAAAGCATGACTAAGTTGATCAAGTGTTTGGTTTGAGAACTTCAGTTCTTATTTGTGTGTTATTTGTATATAATATATGGTAGGGGAAAGCTATGCACACTCTCATTTTTCACTTTAATTGCCTGTTTGAAGACAGCATGACAGATCCAAAGGTTGCTTTCAGCAACTGAAGAGCACTGTGGTCAATTACTATTGTGCAATAATTAACTTAATTGCAGAAATTATAACATTTTAAAAAGATTCAGGATCCTTGACTGGACTCCATGCATTCTTTCTCTTTTCTGTTGTCCATATTTGAAATAATCTTTTCTTGCATGTGGTTTTATATATATATATTTTTTTTTTTTTAATGAAAGATGTTTTTCAGGTTTGCAAGTCCTTCTGTTTGTTTACTTGACTATTTGGTTTTTAAATTAAAAATGGAAAATGTCAAGTGAGTATCTCAATTGTGTTGCTAAAATATTTCTAGTAACTGTGCATCAAATGAATTCATGTGAAGCTGTCATCAGAACCCTGTTTGTCTGCACAAGATAAGGGGTGGCCATTATTTTTAAAACTTCACAGTCTGAATTAATTAGTGGCAGCTTGCAAGGATGAAGCAGGATTGCTCCAAAGTAGTGTTTATATAAGAAGTTCTATTCTGCTGTAAGATCAGAGCACAGACTTGTTTCTTTGTAGGTCATCTGAAATATCATGTATTATTTTATCACCCACCAAGATACCATTTTCTTACATGACAAAGCCCGAGTTCTTGTGTCCCACAGGGGTTGTGTTACAAAATGGAATTTCATTTGTGTTAGTCTGAGTTAGTGAATAGATGCTATTGGTTGTGGTGTTCTCAGAGGTTTTTGTGCTTTAGTTTTCAACAATTTTCTGCTTTTGAACTTCTCTGACCTTTTTTTGTGCTCCCTCTTGCAGTGAGGTGCTCTGATTGCACTGCAGAGGTTCTGCTTTCATTAAGACTCAGTGAAGCTAAAATGCTGGGAGTGCTGTCTCTGGGATCATGCTGTCTTTCCAATGAAGAGGCAGTTTTTACAAATTACCATTTTCCTTGGGAACTCCACAAGGACTGCCTCACTTCCTTGGGAGGTGCACCAACATGAAGGGGCCAGTGTGTGCTAATCCAGGGTGTTAAGTCAGCAGCTGCTGCTTTGCCTTCCAACTGCCTGTGTGTGCATTCCCAATTTATACTTTTTGGGTTTTTTTACTGAGGCAGCCTCCATTTAAATAAACCTTCTGTTTGACATTTCCTTTTGCTAACCACATGCTACGCATGTCTACATGCGTAACATGTAATTTGCAGTTATTAAGATTAATGATAACCTTTTCATGCTTGAAGGCTTTAGGAGAAGTCCACAGCTTTTGGCCTGTGACTTCTGATGCTTTGCCTTGTCTTTGGACTGCGTTATTCTTCAGCCCAAAAGAGTTGTACCCCAGCAGGCCAAAAATCCTGCAGTTTCATTACCTTCTTGTAATACTTATGTCACCTATGTCTTTAAGGCTTTCTTTTTTCATGGCTTCATGGGCTTAAGTACAATTTGATGGGAGAAATAAACCGTTTGCAGCTAACAGAGAAATTTTTGCAGCCCTGAGATAGACCAAGCATGCAGAATTTTGTCCTGAAACATATTCTGAAGCCTCTAGCCTTTGCCAAAACTGTGAAAGTTGACAACTACAGTGTTTTCTTGTTTGTACTTGCCTGAATGTAGCTTTCTTTATCATCTTTTTAGAGATCTAAGTCATCTATAAGAGATTATTGTGGAAATGTGAAAGTTTGGTGTCTGATCTGTTTCACACATTTTGATAAGTCCATCTTTGTGGCATTTAACACCTTGATCTTGGAAAGAAGCTAAATTTGTTCTTAAGTAGTAAAGGTGTCCTTGAATTCTAGATTTAAAACTCTTGCAGAATCATATTTATCCTCCAGTGTTCTGTCTTCGAAGTGAGGAGTAAAAATCTCGTTTTTGAAAATGAGGACTTTTTCTTTCTATTAAAGATATAATTAAGGGACGGTGTTAATTTGTCTGTGAATTTATTATTTTTGGTATTATTTATTTTATTATTATTATTATTTATTTTATTTTTATTATTATTTATAAGAAGACACAAATAACACTACATTTGGAATTGATAGTGTGAAACATAATGGTTTCCTTGTAATGGAAGTTTTAGATGGGGAGCAATTTCCAGTAACACTGAATTTATCTATTTCTGGCTTTTTGAGCTACATCCACATAGGAACAATTGCAGACTTTTTAGGAAGCCAACAGAAATATTTGCCTTGGCATCATTAGTGAAGCGAGCTAGTTTCAAGGGAAGTGTAGGTTTTAATTAACTAGCTGAGCTGACTTATATCAGCCAGTTTCAAGGCCAAGTGAAATACAAGACAGGCACTTTGTGAACCTGCTGGTGGGCGAGCGGAACGTGTGTATGGATGTTCTGGAAAAGTCAAGTTTGAGTCTGGGGAACCTCTGTGTTGGCAATTTACTCCAGTGTGATCTTGCACAAAAAAAGATGAGATTATCATTAACATCTCCAGGTGCCTTGGGAGAGACTTGTAAGTCCTTGGTCCTTGCAAATATGTGCTTTTATAAATCCTTTTAAAATCCTTTGCAGGGCTGTTATTTTCATTACATTAAGGGCATTTTGTTACCTTTTTAGAAATTGAACTGAAATGGAAATAAGACCCTTGGGTTGGCAAGGGGAGTTCTGCCTTTTTGCTTTTGTTGTAACTATTTGGTATAAAATTGATATGACTTACAGAAGACATATTTTTCAAACCTAAGTCTTTTTAAGATATGGACATCTCTAAACCCTTCCCTCCAAAAAGTAATATCTGCAACATCAGTGAATTGTCTTGTACTTCTCACCTCACCAGAGGCTCACTGGAGCTCACTGAGAGATCTTGTTTGTTAGGCTGAAATTTGTTCCCTAATAATCACCCTCACACTCAATTAGCATAGTACCCGCTATGACAAAGATGGATAAAAGGATAATTATCAGCCATAAAGAAGCTACTCAGGTTGTTGGTCTGTGAAATCTGTTGTAGGATTGCATCTACCAGAAATTTTTGACAATCCAGTCACTGCATTTGTAAGTGATCAGGGATTCATATCTCCTTCTTTAGGCACCTGGACTTTTGTCAATCTTGACTTCAACCTCTGCTTTTGTTAAATGGTGATGGGGTGGGGTAAAAACAGAACTGCCCAGTTCATATTCAAGATGTTGAAGAGCAGTATAATTCTTACCACCTTTAGGTCATTTTTTTTTCTTCTGAGACTATCTTTACCACTTTGCAAGTGGTAGTGACCTTTCCTGGTCGCCATAAGGTGAAAGCTTGTGGTTATAAAATAATGCCACTGGAATTTGTTAGCATTTTGTAAGGTGGAAAGTGATCTTTCACAGTGATTTAAAACCAGTGCTCTTATGAAAGTGAAGTTGCTTCTGATAACCTTTTTGTGTCTTGTAGGGTACAAACTTATTGCGGCATTATATACAGTGAAAATGTGGCATGTATTTTTGTGCAGAAATATTAATGTAGAACCAAGTTATATAATTGAAGACTGTGCTTACACAGGATGTGAATGCCTTTGTTTATTATTTGCTCTCTTTAAAATACTTTGCCAGGTTAGGGGTTTGCAGTGTTTCCAGGATGCAAATTCTTTCTGTGTAGTGAGGTGATTTAGTAATCGTAGCATGCTTCAGTAGTTAGTGATTTATTTTGTTAGAACATACTCCACAGAAAATGCCTGGCTTTATGTGAACAGTGCGATTTATGGTCTCTCAGCCTTAATTATACACTCATACTGCTTGGCTAGTTGTCCAGTGTGAAACAGATTTTGGATATGAGAAATTGGAGGGGTCTAATCCTGCAGATGACTGAGTGATTCTGTCTCTCTTATGGATGTTAGCATCCATACTTCAGTCTTTTAAATAGTGAGGAGCTGGGATGCAGAACAAAATTAGGGAGTAGTTCGTATAAGATAAAAATTTTATTTTAATAAGATTTCATTAAAAAATAAGAGAAAAAATCTAGCACCGTAGTAAATGAGGAGGACATAGCTAAAAAATGCTCACAGTAATTCTTCCCACTGTGGAATGAAATCAGTGGCACATAATGTTTATAAGAAGAGACATGTAATGAAGGCAGCTAATGTACAGCGGGTGGCAATTTATTCTACCAGATTTAAAGTGTTACTGCAAAACCAATGAAGTAGTGAGTCTTGGATAGCCCTTGTTAATTCAAGAAGTGAGGGTAACTAGCTGAAGTAATGTTAATCAACTGGTCCCCTCAAGTTCTGGAGTCGTTTTTGTGTGTGTGCTGGATATTTTTTCTTACAGGAAAGGGAACTCAGATCAGCCCTAAGTTATATTGCTTAAATATTTTCAAGAAGAAATTTGTCATCCGTGAGTGTTTAATCCATTATAGGTGTCTGTTTGGAAACTATTTAGGGTACTTTTGGCTGACTAGTCTATGTGAGTTTGAAGAAACATTGACTAAACATGAACATTATATAGGGTCATTTTTGTGAGACTGATAACAGATTTCTGTCCCCCCTGCTCCTCATTCCCGAGTCAGATTAAGTGAGAGCATTGGCTGATGCAGAACATCCTGGTCACTGGGGCAGCACGTGTTCAAAGACACACTTTGGGCAACATGTGTGGTATTAGAAAACATTGCTAGTGTCTCTAGGAATGTGCTTAGACATGAGAATAGCAGTGTTGGAAGTCCAGGCTTGAAGGTTCAGCATCAGGGAATACTGCTGATTAATCTCACTGTAGCTGTGCTTGCTATTCTTTAAAAAAGGAAGAAAAAAAGCTCTAATTACTTTGGGTGTTTTTGGTATCAAGTCTGAGATGGTTGAGATATTTTTGTACTTGTTAAAAATGTATATTCCCTCTGCTCAAAAGAGTCCTAACATCAGGAATGTAAGCAGAGACTGCCTAAATTGGAAATAAAATACAATAAAGGGGGTGGAGGGCTCAGACAGGGGCCGAAGGGAAGAGGGCAATTCAGGGAATGAATTGCATCTATGTGTAGTCCTGTGGTGCAAGAGTGAACAAGGGGTTATAGATATCTCTGTGAAAGTTTTAACTTGTTCTTATGTTGAGACATTTTGGGAGGGAAGCATAACAGTGAAAGTACTAGAGAGCGATGGAGGGCACAATATATAGGAAGAATTGAAGTTAGGAAGGGGCAGGAGAGAGGAAGGGTACTGTCTGAAGCTGGGCAGAGGAAGAGGGAATGGAGGCAGAAAGGAATGGACTGATGACAATTTTAGACAGTGAGAAAAAAGCTGGCAGTGATGGGCCAAATGTGCGTGTGCCTGGAAAGCACAACCATTCAGGCTTTAGGTGGATGCAGAGGAGCTGCCAGTGTGATCTTCATGCCCCTCAGCTGGGGGAAGGACTGTGCCAGGGCCCCATGGCTGCTGCCACCTGTGGCACAGCTGGTGTGGTTTATCCTCTTTTGTGCTCTTCACTGAGGGCCTTGCTGTGGCCCCAGAACAAGTTTCTGTGGGTTCCTTTTATATTATAGCTGAGGAAGAGAAATAATACCCAGCAGTGTTATGTATAGTTCCTACTGCATTGCAGAAGTGAATGCAGCACTCTCATGACTGGCAACCCAGCACCTGGTTGCAAGAGGAACAAAAGTGTGTCAAGCATTCTAAGTGCTAAATTCATACAAGTTTTTTTTTTGTTTTTTTTACCATAGCTTGAATTATTTTGTGGAATTGGTATATACAGCATATTTGACTTTAAAAACATGTGAAGTCTGATACATGGAGGGGGAAGGAATAGATGGAGTCTGCATTGTGTTCCTCATGTGTCAGGCAGCAGCTACTGAGACACAGGAGTCTGCTTTCTCCAGGCACCAGAAGGCAAATTGCTCTCTGCTTTGATAACACACTCCTACAAAACTTACAGGGGTTTTGGTTTTTGTCTTTGTATTTTCGACTTCGGCTGGTGTAATGGGGAGCTGCTGACAAGCTGCAGGAAGGGTGGTGGACTCTCCATTAGAGCCTTTCCTTGTCCTCTCCCACAGATAATGTGCAGCACTCTGATGTAAACCAGCCCCAATTTTGTCTCCTTCAGTCACAGAAACTGTTGTTTATAGGTGGAGGTTAATCCCATTTAAGAACTGGATTAGCAAAGACATAGTCATTTAACCACAGATGCCTGAACTTGGGTTGCAGCAGTTCTCAGATAATCCTGGCTGGGATCAATGCCCTGCAGACGTTCTGCATTGAGACAGTTTCATGCCAGGTCATGTACCACCGAGGTGTAAATCTAAGAGAGCTCACCATGACAGTAGTTGTATGCTTGGTCTGCTAAATGATGAGGGGTTTTCTAGAAACAAAGGCAAGTAAAAGATCTTACTGTGTTGTGTGAACCTGACTTCCTCAGAGAAGTGAATTAGACAGCATGGAAATCACTGATGCTTTGCTGTCTTTGGTTAACTTCATATGGAGTGTGATGTGCTGGCAATTACAGCAGAACTTCCCCAGGCACCAGCAAGATCTGTTCCTCTTAAGAACAACAGACTTGGGTTTGCTGATTGGATTGGCACTTATACTTTTACCCCTCTTCACTGAACTTTCTTAGAGTTATTTATCTCTCCAGGGATATATTGATAAAGGCATGTTAGCAAATCCTGCAGCCTGAGCTGTGCAGGAGCAAGTGTAAGGAGAAAGATTAGGATCAGTCTGAGCTTTGAGAGGCAGACAGGGGATTCCCTTCTCCTTGAATAAAGCTATTATCTGCTTCAGCAGTGGCGTGACAAATGCACCAACCCTCAAGCACCATCCCCATTCAGTTCAGCTGAAAATCTTCCAGAAGGCATGGCAGCAGAGACAGATTTCAAAACAATTGTATCATGTTTTAAACCCCACAAAAGCCACCAAAAGCAACAGATCAAGTCAAACTACTGTGGTTATCAAGATAATGAGTTTTTAAACATTAACAGTGCTTAAAAGCTGTAGGAGGAAGCAAGAACAATCCAAAATATATGGGATTTGCTTGGAGTGCCCCATGCCCTCCCTGCTTCACCAAACACAAAGTAGATGGTTCTCAGAAATAAAAGAAGGATAGCACCAGTGCTGTGGGGAGCCATTTGGTAAAGGCAGTTTTTATTCTTGATAGCTAAAATGCAAAAATTCCACACAGAATTGCTTTTCAAGTAATGCATAAAACATGTTATTAATGACTGTAGTAATTTGCACAGGCAAGATGCACACTTTCCATTGGGAACTTTTCAAGACTATTTACGCCCAGCTCCTAAAGGTGCCTATCAACTATGCCTATCAACTTCAATATAACCCTGGATTTTGATATAAGAAAACTGTCTAAACTATGGACGTACTCCCTTGGCTTTGGTTTCAGAAATTCAAACCAAAATTCCTTTGTTAGATAAAAGCACAACTTAACTGCAAAGGACAATGGAAACAGTGATTGAAAACATGTTTTTTCATTTTTTCATTTGAGTGAGAAAGTTAGCACTCGAGGGAAATTGGATGTGTTTGCTTCAGGGCTTTTGGTGGGCAGTGCTCTGTTTGGCAAGCATTTTGCTTCAAGAGCATTTTTCTCTGACTTTTCTGATTCAGAGCTTCAGTAAATAAGCTGTAGAGAAGGGAGAGAGCAAAACTCTGAGATGCAGAATAAAAGTCTCAAGGCCCAGCAGAAGAGATCTAATCACTCTTGGAACATCTTAAAATGTTAAAATAGCTACATTAAAAAAGAAGCAAGCTTGAGCCATTTAACACTATAAATCATGAAAAGCAGTGAAAACTAATATTTATGAGGGGGATTGTGAAAGCTTGTGTGACAGTTGGAAATTACATCACTGTTGATGTTTCAAATTCTTGTATAAAGTAATGCAATACTGTGTTTATGAATGAATGAACAAATGACTGAGCCGTGCTAAGTGTACTCTATGGATAAACTGGATTGAGCTATTTTGTATCTCTTGTGTCCACTTAGGTTACTTTGCAGCATTCAGTCCTCTAATTTCAGTGTAAATACAGAAAGCTCAATTCTGTGTATGTATTTTTTTATTCCAGATACAGACCCACGTGTATTAGAGAAACAAGAACTACAGCAGCCAACGTATGTTGCTCTAAGTTACATTAACAGGTAAGTGTGGTTATTTTTCAGGTGTAACTGATCTTGGTTTGCACAATTCTATCAAAGTGGCATGCTTATGGATGCACTCTGGTTTGCATCATAGGATATGACTATCACAACACCTGCTTTGGAAAAACAATTGAATTAAAATTTAACTTAATTTTTAATCACTTTTGCATAGCGCACAGGCAGACCTTCAGCTGCACTGCTCAAATACTTAGGAATGAGGTTGTAGCTTTTTATGTTTTAGCTAAATCTCATGCCAAACAAGTTAATTTTTCTTGGCTTAGTTTTCTATTTTATTGTACTTCACACAAGTGAGTAGAGAAAATTTCACTTTTGATTGAAAATAAGTTCTATCTGATAATAGTTCAATATACAAGCGGATTTTTTACAGAACTTCAGAAGTTTTTCAACCACAATATATATCTTTAAAAATCTTGTTTACCAGTCCTGTATAACCTAAAACTTGAAAACAATTAAGAAATTAAACCATTTTTAAAGTATTTTTCTAAGGAATAGAGCCTGAGCTTTTTAAGTATTGACTGATGGTGGTACTGAAACCTCCGGGGTACTCTACCACAGATTATTGTTTGTTGTAGATAGAAGACCAGTTTGCTTTTTTATTTTTGCTGTCTAGAGGATGAGATACAAACTCATAACCCTGTAAGCCTGGAAGATTTAGTTCAGCATAGACGGAGTTGATTCAAACTCTCATGACTCACGTAAAATTTTTCTTTTTAATTCTGCTTCACTTTAAAAATGGGGAAAAGCAAAACAAAAGCAAAAAAACCAACAAACTTTTAAAAACACAGAATCCACTGTTTGGCTTTCTATAATATGCTTAGCAAAAAAGTGTCAGTGGGTGTGTGGGAGAAGAGTACTTCGAGGTGTGGAAGTAGGAAGTGGAGTTCTCTTGGTGAAATGACTACATTTTCTCCACTACATGAGACTATGATGATTAAGAATAGCCAGTATTGACATGATTTCCTACTTGGCAAGTAACTCTTGTTCTTCCTGGAGACAGTTTGACTCTGAAAGTGTATTTTGAAATTAGCCATGACCCTTTTAAACACTTAGTTCTGCTGATCTCATTTAATGCATAAAACTTTTTTTTTCCAATATGTAGGTTTGTATGCTGTTGTGCATGTTGGTATGTCCCCTCTTTCCATCATATACTTGGGTGTTTTCTCTTTTTGCTTCTGTGGTTGTTTTACTTAATGTGAGAGAGGAGAAAGGTTTTGGGATTTTTTTTTTTTAATTAGGGAAAAGCTGTTTAAAAACCACATGTTTGGCCATGGGACTTGTTTTAAGACAGTGAGACTTGATCATCCAGTTTGGAATCAGTAGTTTTTTAAAGTAGTTTGAAAGTGATACCTCATCTAGATTTCATTATTTTGGTACCCTTTAAACAGAGTTCTGTGTGACTGAGACAGTTTTAGTTGCTACATATTTTGTCCAAACTTTCTTACTCTGTCATTTCTGAAAAATAATTCTGGAGAACTGTGTTGTTTGTATAATAAAACTGAATCAGGATTGACTTGTGCTTGAACTGGCTGCTATGTAGTTGCTCTTTTAATTGTATTTTAATTTTTTCCAAAGCGCTAGTATCTTTCATTGAACCACCTGCTCTATGCAACTCAAGCTCTTGAGGGAGCAGCAATATCCATTACAGTACAAGACATGCCTTTCTATTTCCCACTACATATGCCAGAGCTGAGTTCTGCTTTGTTGTCCCAGGCTATGAACTCAGATTTTGTAGCCTAATACATGTCATAAACATGTTGCCATACTGTTAGATATCAAACACCAGATACTGCTGCACTTTTTTTAAACCCATGCTTTTATGGCTTCCAAGTGGAACTGAACTGAGCTCAGTTCCTGCTGTGAGTTACAGACCTTAAAACAATCTTCCTCTGCAAGTTTGTATATTCAATATGTTTTGTGTGGACCATACAGTCTCGTGGAGCCTGGGAAAACAGGGACATCTGATTCTCAGGGACTGCCAAAATTCTGTGATAAGATGAACATTAAATATATGTTGTGGTAGAAAGATTAAATGAGTGTGGTTTATACTCTGCCCATTGCCCTGTTGTAATGGTGGCTATTATGAGCTAAAATAAAACATAAATCTGGGTTGTCTGGCTTGAGAGCTGGGAGGATAAAGTATCAGTAAAACAGATAGTAGAGAGGGAAGTGTACTGGAGTCTCTGTTTACAACTTGAAGCATACTCTTGTTTCCACTTTCCTTCTATCCCTGGTTATTTTCTCAGGCATATTATTATGGCAATACTGTTTGAGCTCCAAAGTTCTGAGACAGCCCTCAGATTGTGGATGTCTAAATCTGTAAGGCTCCATCTCTTTCTCTGCTGGAGATTTACTGCCATTGGAGCTTTCAATAACTACACACAGATGCTGCTTCCACAGTGTGTGATCCTCATGTAGACAGATAACGTGCCTTTTAAAACTGGTGGACAAAATATAAATTATGGGTCATAATGGTTTGTTACTGCTACATCAAACACTCCCATCAGACACTGACTGAATTACCACAAATCCCTTTCTCAGACAAAGTTTAATGTAGCCTTAGTGCAGTCCCCAGTATTGATGACTATTCTCTACTTTCTTCTGGTTTGGTTTCTTAGAAGTCAGAATTGGAATCAATAAAAGACACGCTACAAGCAAAGCAGATGCAGTTAATCTGTTTCCGTCCTATAAATACAGGAGAGGTTTGTCTGCAAGGAGTTCAGTGGTGCTGCTACAGAATGGAATACTGGCTGTGATCTGTCAGGAGTAGTTACAAATGAGCACTTGGGCCAACATCCTCTAGTACTTTCTAGAGGTATTCCCTTTGTAGATGGGTAAAGACACCTTTATCTTTTGTATTGCATTGAAATGCAGTAGTTAGCCACAGTGATTATTATTGCTTGTACTGCTACTTAAATGCAGATTTTATAGCTTCAAGTTAATAAAAATGACTATGAATTTTGCTTGGTGTTTATTGGAATCTGCATTGTTTGTGCTTCTGAATGTGTTAGTCTGGGTCTTTAGAGATGATGGCTCTTGAGATTGCTGTATTACCTGCCATTGCAGCATGCAGCCAAGGCTTTTAGACTGCTGCAGTCTAATGGAGAGAGACTTGTCAGTATTCTCATGTTTGAAAGTTTGTTTAATGTGGATGCTGCTGGTTACCTGTTAATGAGGAAAGCAGCTGTTGTGGGAATGTTTGGACTTTTTAAAAAACAGCAAAACAAACATACCCATCTTACTAGCACAAGTGAGAAGATAACAGAGGCACACAAATAATTCCTTTTTCTGAAAAGATAGTATTAAAAATGTTTATAATAAAAAAGCTTTTATTCCCAACTCAGCGAATGAAAATTTTTTTACAATTGCGTTTTAATGGGGGTATTTCAGCTTTGAGATTGTAAGTACCAGAAACAGGATAAAAGGATAAGTTATTGGAGTCAATTCCTTTCACCTTGAATATGAAGGATGGGAAGTACCATAGTAATTTGTATTATTGGAGGCATATACCATAAAAAGAACAATTAATTCTGTATTTAATACAGTTTCCACAAAAAACATTTTTCTTAGATACAGTACTTGCTTTGCTTAAAAAAGTTGTATCCTGATGGGGAAAATAGGAAACTAGTATGCACCTACAACTGAAACTAAGCAGTCATAATTATATTCTGTTTCTACTGCACATTACATAATGGCTGTATTAGGGAATTTTTGAAAATAAAGACTGTTGTAATCTTAAAATCTTTTAAAATCTACCAAAATATTTTAATTATATTAACCCGAGGTTCTTTTTAATAGTGTTTTTCTATTCATAGTTGAGGTCATAGAAGAAGGGTTATATATTTTAAACATCAATCCTGCAAGCAATTACAGCACACTGGTGTGAATGTTTTCAGTGCTGCCTCTGGGTAGTCTGTTGAATGAGTCCATTGAATGTCTATAAAGTTCATTCTTGTGCACAACTGGGAGGACAAATTAAACCCGTGATCAAAATTGGATGGCATTCTCAGACAAAGAGTCCAAGATTCTCCTTGCACGTCCCTGAACCAATCTAGGATTTTCACTCCTCCCTCCAAACTTTATTTTTAACTAGCAAGATTTTGTCTCATTGTTACCATTATAAATTCCTATAGGCTTCAGGCATCTCATCTCCCCTCAATTCCCTTTCATTTCCACAGTCATTGACCTCTCATGAAAAAATTTCCTTACTCTGCCTCCTTTCTTTATACCACGAGAAGTAAAATTTATCATTTCTCTGAGCATATGTATTTGTGAAAGAAATTAATTGTATGTCAAGTTCTGTCTATTGCAAACTGTCCCTGTGTCTTGTCCAGCTCACTAATTTTGGTTCTACTGCTATTACCTGTTTTTTCCCAGGGTAAAACAAACAGCCAATACCATAGGATTTAAAGATCATTTGAAAGTTATTTCCAAAAATGGCAAATTTTTAGGTAGATATGTTTAGTATGCACTGTGTTACTAATGCAGTAACAAGAAGAATGTTCTTGGACTGAGGCAATGTCCTTTGACATCTGTGGGGTTTTGTTGCCTGGAATCAGAAGAAAAACTTTTGCAAACAATATTGAAGCAGTAATATAAAATGCAGTTTTTTAATTAAAACTTTCAGCTTCACAAAATATAGGAATGTGCACACATGGTAGAGGATTTCTATGATTTTTATGAGGTTAATTAATTAGTACATCTAGCAGGTACATCCAATAAGGGACCAGTTTCCCCCAGCAGCCCACACTTGGATCTGTCCCTTGGCGTTACTCCAGGGGGTTCTTTGCCCTGTATCTTGTTATGTCTCTCAGGCGCTGGTGTAAAACAAAATGTTCGTGTTAGAAATTCTCTTCTTGAGAATAAGACTAAATGGAATTTCAAGAATGTGTTAGAAAGAGTCAGTTATTGTTCTTAAGTGTGATCAAGTGATAAAAACTATACAACTCTATATTAAAAATCTACAAAGCAACAAAAGCTAAAAATCGTTAGGCATCAGTTTCTTAGCAGAGCATCCAAACCACATGATATTGCAACCTGGGGTAAGCTATGAGCATTAGTTGCACAAGAAGCCAGTGAAAGACTTTAGCCTCTTGGAGGTCATACCCATGGCTGGATGTGCCATCAAAGTGCTCTATCAAACATTTTCTCAAGGGCAGTGAAAGTCTTGTTCCTTCCTTTTTTTTCTACGAGCACAAGTGTTGTTTGAGTAATTTGTGGGAGACATTCAGTTTTCTCCCCTTTGACTCCCTAAGAGTGTTGTAATCCTTAGACTGTTGATTAGTTTGGAGTAGGACATAGCTTCTCTGTCTGACATTTCTTCTCCTTGCCTTCTGATGTCTGTGTACTGTCACTGTAATGGCTGTTGGGGCACACTTTGGAACAAAAACCATGAGGCTGGAGAGAGATATGTCTGTTTTTCCTTGCTTGCCTTCATAATAAATTCTTCTGCAAAAGGCATATGCAAAGTGAAACAATTCTGAAATGGTGAGCATCTTTCTCTAAAATAACTATTCCCTACATCATTCACCTGATAAGCAGTAGATCAAACTTCAAGTCTTTCTAATTAATTCAGGCACGATATTTCCACTTTGAAGTTGTATCATTGATGATACATAACAGATGGAGACGGGCTACCAATAAATATATAAAATGCCTTAAAATTGATATTTGATCTCAAAATTATTAATTTGATTTTTTGAATAAATAAAAAGCAAAATTTTTAAAAAAGGTATAACTAAGAGCTATCCTAAATTTTTTTTTGTATAGCATACACCGCCATAAATCTCATGCTGCAATTTAGAAACAGAAGGAAGACTTTTCCATTCCAGGAATTCTCTTGTAGATGAGTTTTTCTGCATGGGAGCATATGAGCCCATGAATCTGTTAAAGCATTGCTGTATCACCTATTGAGACTTGCTACATTTTATAGTGCCCAGTTCTTCCTCTTTGCCTTAAATTTTAACTTTTCCTTCCCGTAACATGATACTGTCCCGTTTGAATTGAGTATCACAACTTTGTAAAAGTGCAGTGATTCCCTTGGATTGTTGGTTCTCATCACATTGAAGGTGCATGCCAATGCTTCCAGTAGCTGCTGGATTGAATGCATGTGACAGGATACAGAAAGAAAGGGATCAAAGTAACATGTCAATTGCCAGATAATATTTTCCTTTGTAAGCCTGTTTTTAAGTTAACAGTGACCAAGTAGATCATATGGTTTTATTCATGTAGCCATATCTTTATGCTCTGCTATTTGACTTGTTCTGGAGATGGAACAAGACAAACTTCAGATGATAATTCAAACAAGATGTGCAGAAATGAATGATAGTTAGGGTAAGGGGAATGCCTTTTAGTTTGGAAGGATTTATGCAGATGGCTTTGTTTTCTCTTTCTCTCTTTACCAGTTTCAAGCTAAGCGAAGCTGAAGATTTATATGATGTACAGCCCTTCTATTTCATGTCAGCAGTAAAGATCAAAAAGCAGATTGGCACTTTAAGGAAAAGCCTTAATGCTATGCCTTGGAATAAAAATTACATGGTAAATTTAAATGTAGGACCTTGAAAGAATGTGTCTTAGTCGTGGGGTTGATTTTTTATTTTAATTGAGAGGGAATTAGCTTTCTTATGGCAATTTTTCTGTGAGAGACTCAGGATTTTTTCTTTCCTTTTCTTTTCCGCCTCATGAATCTCAAGTGGAAGAAGCATTGCCAAGTCAGCATCATTTCTTGCAAGTGAATATGTGCACACCTCTGTGTAGTTCAATTACCAAGCACTAGAGCTGTCAGTAGAAGTCCTCAAGATTTTCAGGATTCTTGTCTCCATTGGTATTTCTCCATCTTTTGTCAACGTGGCATGCGAAAATTGATGAAAAAACCATCTTGTCTTCCTGGCACTGTTTATTGTCTTGGTCAGTTCTGTTCCAATTCCCAGCTTTCTGCATAGGTCTCTTGCACAAGTCACTGCATTTAGGAAGGGGAAGGAGAAATACTTTATTGTCTCTTGCTTTAAAAAGAAGGGCATTTCATTTCTGTGATGTTTAAATTTGATCCTAAGCAGTAGTAAAGGTTCTCAGAACGATTGTGTCTTGGCTGCACAAAATACCATATTCACATATTTTGCTGTCAGCTATGAGGGCTAATAAGGCTCTCAGCATCTATTTCTCTGTGTTGTACCACAATAAGGTCCTAATTCTTACTAGACTCTTCTGGTAATAAAATATGTTCATTCTTTATACTGGAGTTACTGTTACAAACATATTTGCAGATGTATTTGGAAAACACGTTAATGTGCCCAGTTTCAGATCCTCTGCAGAAATAAGAACTTGTAGAAATTATTATGCTTTGATTTACGAGTGAAAGATGAGCAAAAATTTTACAACTTAGTAACTAATTACTAATTAATTAGCTTTCATTTCAAGTACAATCTGAGTTAAAAATGGCTGAAAGGAGTGGCTGTTCTTCCTGTTTCTACCACTTAGAAAAATGGCTGACGTATACAGCTAGTTACCTCCTATCCTGGTAAGTTTATTTTCTTTAAATCACCACCAACAACAGCAACAAAACATTGCATGCACAGGAGAAAAGTACAGATAACTTCTTAGGAAAGGTTCATGCTGGCCAGAAAAGTACAGATAACTTCTTAGGAAAGGTTCATGCTGGCCAGTGTTATGCTAAAGCTCATTGTGACAATCTTAGCTACATGTGATGACTTGCAGATTGGCAAACTTGCCATCCCTGGAATCCCAAGGCAGTCCAGACCAGCTGCTGGTAATTTTCATTGACCGTGGCCTGATTTTCTTATGTACCTAAAATTTACTTACAACTGACCTTGTGCACAAAAGTAGTTGTGCTTCTTTGTCTTTTCAGTGATTTTTAAAAAGTAACAATATTTCCTTGTAAAGCTGCCTACTTAGATTTGTTGCAAAAAAGCACACATAGGATTAATCTACAGAAAGACTTAAAATCGGATTTTCAAATAAATTTGGTAGTTCAGAATGCAAATTATTGAAATACTTATTTTTCGTATGTTAGCTTCTAATTATGTGAGCACATTGTGTATTCTTAGATTCATTCCAGTAGTGAATATCCCACTAATTTATTAAAATGCAACAAACTAAATCCATAATTCCTAAGGTGTTTAAAGGTGCCTGATATTTCCCTCTCCTCTCCTTTGTTCTCATTTTTTGGATATAATACTTCCAGGTAAGGGCTCTTGCATGTCATTTGCAAAGTCTGGCTAGTATTCAGTGAGAGATGGGGCCTATAAACATAAGGGCCATGTAGCAAATAGAGTCACAGCACAAAGTTTGTATATTGCCATAGGCATTCAGAAGCAGGGCCGCAATTCGGAGGTTGCATACCAAGGCTGTCCAAGTCATGCTTTAGGACAGCCTGTAGCCTAGACTAGAGATTAAGTGCAGATGAGAGAATATTCTTAGTGCTGGAGAATTTGGCTCATGAGGAAAGAACATTGATGTCATCTTCCGCTGCATGAAACCTACTCCAAAGTGTTAGTCTCAGCCTTCATTTTCATTAAATACATTTGCGGTTGGGTTGACCTCTCAATTTGATTCTGAGCCAGAGAGAAAATTTTATATCCTGCAAAGATGCATTCCTTATCCCACCACTTCCTCCGCAATACTCCAGTGTCCCGAGAAATGGAGACCAGGTGGAGAGCTTGACAGAGTTGGTTTCTTCTCTTGTTGAGGCCAAGGGTGCATTTAGCAGGCCAGCAAGGGAATTTTGGAGTCCACCAGCAAAATGCTTTTGAAAGATGGTTCTCCTAGGTCTATGACTAGAATACACAGGTTATAGCAGTCTGTAAGCACCTCAGTGCAGAGCTGAAAGGAACCTGTGTTGTGCACTGCAATCCTGACTAGGCTTCATGCTAGAACAAAATGCAGGTCAAAACTGAAGCCATCTGAAAGCAACTGATGGATATGAAATATAAGCGTGAAAGAGAGAAGTGAGCAGTGATATATGTTATAATATTATTATATGTTATGATAAGGAATTAGTGAAGCTTGATTGCTCTGATTGTAAACAGGTATTATATAGTAAAGAAACTTGTAATATGATGAAAACGGAGGAAAGAAGAAAAGGTTCCTTTGGCTTTTGGTTTTCCTTTGGGACTGCTCTCCTAAACTTCTGTGAAGTGCTGAGAGGGGGAAGCCCTGGCACACCATTTGTTTAATCTACCTAATTTTGCCAAGATGCTATGGTATCATGTAATCAGAAAACAAATTTTGACAGTGTAGAGACAATAGGCAAAACCATAGGGCTTACTGGATTTTTGTTATGAATGTAAAAACAGAGAAGAGATTGCTCTGATTTTACCCTTGGATTTTTCTGAAACATCTTCTCCACAACTCAAACAGTGAAGACAATTTACAAGGCTGCAAAAGCAAGAGCTTGCATGATGAAGTAGAAATAAACCCCTGAAACTGGTGCGAATACATGGGGGTTTGTCTGATGTACAGCTGTTGAGTGTGTTTGTGAGTAGAGGTGGACAGCTGCCCATCTTTGACCCCTGAAAGTCTAAAGTCTAATTCAATGCATTTTAATAGTTGTGTATGTTACATATTACACATTGTTTAAGTAACTTATGTTGGATTATGGTGACCTGAAACACTCAAAAAGCTTACTTGGCTCAGCAAAAAAATGCTATTAAACAGAGGCTTTATTTAATTAATTTGGCTTCATTATAGTACAGTTAGTCAGGCTGATTTAGTACTTTCTGAGTCTTGGTTTCCCTGAAGCAATACAATTCTGCAGACATTAGATTTCTTGTTCCAATTTTTCAAAGAACTGAGAAAGGTTTTCTTTCATTGTTAGTGTTGAGGGTTTGTTTGTGGAGTTTTGGTTTGTTTTTTTTTTTTTAATCAGGCACAAATATTTCCCCAAGTGTATGTGAGGATACAGGCAGAGATGGAAATAATTACAGCAGTAATTCCATCTAGAGGTGTAGATGGGCTGCAGGGGTAGACACTGCTGATTTGTCCTTTATTACTGAGCAGTTGCTGTGGGTTTGCCTTGCATAACTGTTTAATATCTAGTAATTTCTAATTAAGAGTAGCTTATGAGCAAGACACCATAACAGAGAGGGTTGTGGATTGTGTGTTGTGGATTCTGGATGGAGGTGCAAAAAAGGTGACTTATTCCAAAGTTGCATATAAGTAACATTTCATATCTGCCACCATCAGCGCTGGGGATTGACCATGTGTCTTAAATGAACCTTTCACAAGAACTTTTGAGCTGGGAATAGGCTGGATTTATTACTTGCTTTTATAGTGGGTATAGCAGGACCATTCGTCTTAACATCCAGTTCACCTATAGCTCCTGTGGTGGTGGCAGCAATTTGTGGTAGTAAGTTCCACTGCTGCTGCACACAATGTAAAGTAAGTTCAACAAAACTTGAGTATTTGTTGAAAGCTGTTTCCTTCCCTGCAGTAGCTTCCAATGTGAAATGCGCTTAATAAAGTGTTAAAAAACCTGTCCCAAAACATCCCTGTTCAAGGTGAATCAAGGCATTTATGTGTGACTTCCCTCTCTACTGTTTCTTATTTTGTTTGCTCACCTGCCATTTCTAAAAGGTCAGTATTTAGGAAAAGTTGTGAAGCAGTTTAAACCAGGTTAGTCGGGCAGTGCTGTTTGCAAGAGGTAGCTTAACAGTTCCTGTCCTCCATGTAGAGGGTTACCAGGGCTGACACTGACTTTTTAACCACAGAGCCTGTGTATAAAAGCCTGGTTTGAATGTTTCCAAAACTTTGAGCTTATGCTTTTAATGTGATCTTTGAGATCTGACCAACTACAAAAATACTAACTGTTACCAATGGTGAGATTGTAAAAATGCCCTAAATTTGCACCCTGCACTATGTAGCAGCTCTTCAATAAAAGAAAACCAAGCATGTTACCATTTAAAATAATGAGGAAAATACCTCTTGCTAAATGTAATTCTCATAATCTGCTAAATATACTGAAAAATGACATTTTGCAGGGGCTTTTAGGAACACGCAGGGGAGTACTTAGATTTCCTGTTCCAAATAATTTTTTCATGTAAAGTATATTCCCTTATATTTTTTAATATTTTTTTTCTACTGATTTCTCTTGCACAGTAGTTATGACTAAGTACTTAGTCATAATGATCTTAGAGGTGGCCCTTTGTTGTTGCTGTGGTTTTTTGCCATTTAATGCAGAAAGCTGGAAAAAGGGTTGTAGAAACCTGTAATGCAGTTATATAAAATTAATGTATTCTTCTCATGCAAGTTAAAGAAACATACAATCAATAGGCAAAGAACTTCTCATATTTATTTCATGCTCCATGAAGTGCAATCTCGTTTATTCTTATTGGCACCTAAGGTCCTGTGCACATAATTGTTCATTTGCATCAGATATTTTAATGTTGTTGGTAGTTTTGATTCCACCCATCTGGCACAGTTAGAACAGTGTAACTCAGCCTAGCTAGGCTGGGGATTGTAGACAGCACAACTGCTTGACTGGAAACCAACCTGCATCCCTTTCAGTTAGTAGGGATTTTGCTTTAGACTTAGGTTCAGTCCAGTAAGAGCCCTTGACTACTATGTTGACTCAAAATCTGTTATAGGTAGTTACCTGTCACAGTTTCTAACTGAATACTTCTACAAATCACATGTGTATAAATGAGGAGTGACTTAGTTGCTTGTGAGGGATCAGAGTTGACTATCTTCCTACCTGATTTAAAATTCTGAATATTTTTTTTTTCTTTAACAATTTTTTTGTGCAGGAATTAAATCATTTCCGTAGCTTAATGTAACATGGATTTTGCTTTAATATCAGACTAAGAATTTTTTAAAAAATCTGATTACATGAAATGCAGTATAAAATTACAATCTACATGCCCTCCTAAAGGTATTGTAAGTCTAGAATTTTTTAAAAAAATTAATTATTGATTTAATATGATTGAGAAGTGAGGAAACATTGCCAGTAGTATAAGCTTCTTAGGAAAAGAGGTACTTTCCGTGAGCAAGGCAATTACATGTATTTTGGCTTTGCATTAATGTGATCCATAAAAGATGTTCAGTTGCCTCATTATTATTCTTTCTTTCCTATTGCTGCCTCAGTGATGGTAAATGCAGGCAGAAGATACTGCTTCAGTAAAGTTTGGACTTCATTATTTCACATCCTGAATGTTTAAAAAGCTTGCTGGAGGTTTTGTGCACAGATTGTGATGAAAAAGCTTAGTTTCTTAGTATATTACTGTGATGGGAAAGAGAAGAACTATGGCACAGAGGTGTTCCATCCACATTTCTTGAAAATGTTTTCTTGGCAGAAATTGCACTTAAGTTGAACTCCATTACCATGAACAATTCTTGATTTGCAAGAGCAGTAATTGTATACATACTGCTTGTTGATGCATGTTCTTACATATGGTATAAAACTAAAACATTGCTATCTGATGAGTTCTTCATTTTTGCTGATGTCCTTATTTAGTTTGAGGCATGGTTTATTGGGGCAGCATGTAGGGCAGAGTAAAATTCACAATGAAACCTGAAACTGGATGAAACAAACCTGAAGGCTGGATCAAGTTCACAGGAACATTTGCTGAGGTTTCTAAGTCTGCGTTGAATTTGCAGCCAATCTGTGCTCACTTACTGTGCATTGAAAGAACCACAAGAAATGTTTTGGTTTCATATGGTTTCAGCCTTCAGTAACTTCACACTGCTGGTGACTTCAGTAAAGGCTGTTTGTTGCTTGCTCTGACTTTAGTGGAAGGGAACTGCTGCCCATGTCAAGTGATGTAAAAAGTCAAGTGTAGTAAGTGGTTTGACAGTACCATCAAGTAGGAATGAGACAGAAGGTAACAGACTTTGTGCTTCCAAAAGCACAAAGGAGAAAGGCAGATACAGGCAGGATCTTCCATCAGACTTGAGAAACTCCCACCTAGTCATTACTGAGCTACAGTACCAGTGACAAAGATTGGACTGTGCATGCAGGATTGTTTTTTTGTTGGCAGGGAAGACAGGACAAGGAAGGGCCAATTGGCAAAAGTGAGAATGCTTCATCCTGTGGGTACAAACATGGGAGTTTCATGGAGGATGTCTTTTAGTCAGGGAAACACAAGGGGAAAAAATTTAATTGTGGGATAGAAGTATTTGAGAGAAGTAAAAGCCTGGGTAAGCTTAGTTATAGGATGGCTGCAACATATCAAGAAGGGAGAATTCAAAGAATACAATATACAAATTGAGTCCATGGCGGGTTCTTCAATGTGGTGGGGGGGGGGGGGGGGGGAAT
>VZUI01079310.1:0-50675 GCA_013401135.1 Cettia cetti
ATCCATCCATCCATCCATCCATCCATCCATCCATCCATCCATCCATCCATCCATCCATCCATCCATCCATCCATCCTCCCTCCGGGGCTTTGCGCTGCCACGTCCTTCCTCGTCTTGCGTAGACACACGCGTATGCCTTTGCTTACCTTTCACAGCAACACCCCCAAACTCAGCCCGCCCCCAGCACGCTGCAGGTGCCCCGTCCCCTCTGCCCTGATGCAGCCAGCGGGGATAGAGCACCCCCTCCCAGGACAGCGGCGTGTGCCTCCCCTGCGGAGCGGCGATTCCCTCCGCATCCTCCCGCAGCAGAGAGGGATGCCGGCTCCGTGCGCAGCTCCCAGCCCCCAACGCAGGACAGGGCTCTTCCCTTCCTTCTAAAAGGAAGCCGAGCAGTCTCTTTCCCGAAAAGGCAAATAATAGCATGAGGGCGGCGGAGAGCAAACCGTGCCTTCGCAGCCCGCTCGCAATTGCGGTTCAGCTGTTTCACGCCTGCCATGTGCCAGCCAGCTCTGCGAGACGGCCCGGGCCCGGCCGCTCATCCTGCGGCCCCGGGGCCGTCCCAGACCTCCCACGGCTCTCGGGCGCAGTTCCTCTGTCTCGTATGCAAAGCGCGCACCGAGCGGGGGTTCCCCGGCCCCGGCACCGAGCGCTGCCAGCGGCGGACGCTTCCCGGGGCACGGAAAAGCCGCGCCTCGGAGCTCGCCTCGCCTCCCGGATGGCAACAAAGCGCCTCTGTGCGCGCCCCCGGGCCGCCCCCCGGCCCCGAACGGTGAACTTTGCACCGCTTCGGCTCCAGCCGCCCCTGCAGCCCGGGGGAGCGGGGGAAGCGGCTCCCCCCGCCAGGAGCGCTGCGGGCAGGGCTGCCCCGGGCACCGGCGCTGCTGCGGACGCGGCAGCGAGCGAGGGCGCCTCTGTTAAATATAGGCTGCTCTCGCCCCCGCGGCAGCGAAAGGCGCGGCCGAGCGGCTCCGGAGCACCGCGGAGGGCGGAGGGAGAGGACCCCCGAGCTGGCCCCGCCGCCGGCGCTACCGAGCGGAGCGGCCGGATCAACCCGCCCTCCGCGGCCCCGCCACGCGGTACCTGCACCATGAGCGCCAGGCGCAGCGAGTCCTTGGCGATGCTCTCGCCGCACTTCTTGCAGGAGGCGCGGCCGCTCTTGGCGTACTCGGCCCGGTACAGCTTCTCCGCTGGCTCCGCCATCGCCGCCGCTCCCGCCGCTGCGCCCCCGCCCCGCGCCGCGCGCCCGCCGTGACCCCGCCCGCGGTAGAGGCAGCGCCAGCCGAGCGCCGAGCGCGCACCCCCGCCCGGCCGGCCGCGCACATCTGCTGCTCCGGCATCGATTCCACATGCCTAGAGGCTCCTCTTGTGTATCAATGGGAGGCGGGCGAGGCGGCGCCTCTCGTGCTGCGGGGTCGCGCTGATAAGGGCCGCGGGTTCGCGTCTCGCTACTACCCTCCGAATCCCCCCGCGTCCCTGTCCCGTACCCGCACAGAGCGGCTCCCGCGTCCTGGCAGAGTCTGAGCTCAGCAGCTCTCCCGCAGACAAATACTGGCCCCTTGATGCCACTTCCAGGCGGGCGTTCCGGTGATGCCCAGCGACAGGACGAGGTGCGAGGGCCGTAAACTAAAACACGAGAAGTTCCACCCCAACATGAGGAAGAACTTCTTTATATGAGGGTGTCAGAGCACTGGAACAGCTGCTCAGGGAGGTCGTGGAATCCCTCTCTGGAGACAGACAAAACCCACCTGGAGTCGTTCCTGTGTCACCCGCTCCAGGTGCCCCTGCCTTGGCAGGGGGTTGGGCTGGATGATCTCCGGAGGACCTTTCCAACCCTGACAGTTCTGTGATTGTTTCCTCTAGTCCCTGGGAATAACAGCGGGGCTGCTGACAAAATCGAAGACGAGTCCTTCGATAAAAAATCTGGCTTTTTTCCCCCACTCACAGTAGATAATTATC
Organism: Cettia cetti; assembly: GCA_013401135.1. Lineage (NCBI taxonomy): Eukaryota > Metazoa > Chordata > Aves > Passeriformes > Sylviidae > Cettia > Cettia cetti. Next base: position 1,957 of record VZUI01079310.1, read on the forward strand.
CTCTACTATCAGCAGAGGGCATTGGCTTTGCAGCTTCCCTGGAGGGGGGAAGAGGAGAGCACTGAAGTTACTCCAAACCATTCCTGAGTGTTTGTCATTAATTTTATAGAGATTCCGAAATTAGGATTCAACTAAGGCAGGATGTGCAGCCCCGGGTGGGCTTCGTGCAGCTCGCAGGTGTCACTCAGAGGTGCACACCAGCACCTCAGCAAACCTGAGATGTTGACACACTTTTTATCCTGTGCTGCTCTTCTCCAGGGTGTCACACGTGTGCTGTGCACGAATGCAGGGTTTGCCTTCAGAGCGAGCCTCCCAACAGCCTGGGGATCAGTGGTGTGCCCGGGAGGAAAGGATAGGTCCTGGGAACATCACTACGGTTTTGGGGAAGGAGAAAAGGAATCTCTGCGAAGCACTAGATGGTGCTGCGAACACACAGACACCCCGGAATCTTTGCTCCTGCTGGTTACTCCTTCCAGGAGTTTTTGGTCCAGACACCAGTGGTTCAGAGGCAGATGGGTGCATTTGGTCCCACCCTGGGGAAAAAGGAGGAGAAAACCCAGGAGGGTTCTTCTGGATGACCTGGTGGGCTGCCCCTCGCACTGCCTGGCACGTTTGCCAAGGAGTTTGCCCTGTTTGAAGGTGACCAGCAGATAGGCGTGGAGTGGCATTCAACAAAGCTGCTGCCACCCTGCTCCATCCAAGGGCGTCCAAGAGGAAAGCAAATAACAAACAATTAAAGGTTGACTCGGAAGAGTTGTCCTAAGTGAAGTCAATGGCCTGTTTAACCCTGATCCTGCCTCAGCAAAAGGCTGACATAAGGCGCAAGCAGTACTTGATCTCCTAAATATTTCCCAGCCTTGTGAGATTTGTGGCTCAGGGATTTCCTGCATGCCATCATCCTGGGGGCAATTTTTCTTCCAAGGATTTGTCCAGTTTCTGTGAAAAAGCTCTTTTGTTTATATGTTATTTATTTATAGTGTTTTAGCAAAAGAGAAATGACTGCTTGTTGGTGTTTCTTTTGGCTGGGGCCACTTTCAGTCCTAAGAAAGGCAGCCCTTTCCAAACAACAGAATGCTGCTCTGCAGCTTGCAGCCTAGACACTTGCAGAGGATCTGTAAGATGTCATGAAGAGCCATACACAGACATTCACAGGCTTGCAAGCATGAAAACAAGCAAAGAAAGTGACTGTAAAAAACGGCTGTTCTAAGCTTAACCTTTTTTTCAGTTATGAATGCATACTACGTAAATACCAGTGCAAATGGGATTTAGTGGATTTTCGTTTTTGAAAGGGGTAGGTAGTTCTGCTTGAAAGGCTCAGGCTCAAGGCTCTGGGCACTTTACCTTTTCAGCCTTACTTTGAGAATTCCACAGGAGTTTGTCTGGTGTCAACCAGTGCACTGCTTTGAAACAGGAGCATCTAAATAGCAGGAATTACATTGTTATGGTTCTTCTTATTGCAGTGTAATTGCCTCTGTAGGCAAATTGTCATCCTGATTTGTGGTGTCAAGAGTTGTCAAACTATGTTAGTCCCTTCCATAAATCTATTGATCTCAACAGAGCTGCCTTGCTCTCTGTCTTCCCAAGTGTGACATGTGGATCACAGCACATCCCTTCCTCTCTCCTGGGGCAGTGGGGGAGCAGTGAGCCAGTGCTAGCACAAACAGCCACCAAGGATACCAAGTTTTGTTACAACACAGGGAATGCTGTGGCAGCAGCTGAGAGAAGTGGCATCTGCAAGGCCACTTTTCTGGGTAACCATCCCTTTAAGTAAATACAATATTTCAAGAGTCCTTATGTTTGGCTGCTGGGTTTTAGCAGGGCCTGCATGCAGCAGGAGCAAGGGCAGTTAGAAAGGGTAGTATTTTTATGATTCCTCACAGGCTGTCTACATCCTTTTCTAACAATATCCCCATCTCAGTGGACTGATGACCTCTGGGCTCCTGTTGGATGACAAGTGCTCACACCAACATGTGAGACCAATGGTTTATTTTTCCTCTTTGTTACCAGAGTAGAACTCATGGCTATCCTTAGAGGTGTTTTCATTATCTCCATATACTGACACTGAGATGCCAAACTGGCTGCTGGTCCTTACAATGTGGTGCTTCCCAGGAAAACCAACCCATATCACACACATGCCCGTGGGCTCCCATAGCTCGCTGTGCTGCAGACAGGAGCATAGGTGAGGAAGGGGCTGTCGTCAAAGGGTCTGGTTTGCAGGCTTCATCATAAATATCAGGATGTTTTGAATTTTCTTAAAGCCTCTGTTTCTGCAATCTCACCTCTAGGATGGCCCCAGCAATTTCTGATATCCTGAGGCAAACCCCACAAAAACAGTAAAGAGGAAAAGAGTGGCCCAAGAAACCCCATCTCTGGCAGTTTTGAGTGTCTCAAACTGTGCAATTCAGTGTCAAGCACTCAGGTACCTGGCTTGTGACTCCAGGGCACCACAAAAAATTATATTTTCTTTTCTGGGCCATTTTGCATTAGATCCCTCTGAAAGGCAGAGGGAAGTAGGTCAAACTCTTGGTACCAGGAAGACATAAGTTATCTCTTCAGTGTCACAGGACCAAATGCTTCCCCTCAGATTGTGCTGACAGAACCCTGAGCACTAAATCTTCCAGACTGTCTTGCTATGGGCTCCATTTCTGACACATGCTTGAGATGTCTCCCTGCAAGATTTCCACCCTGCTAAGCATCTCACAAAGGGTGAGAAAATGTTGGACATATGTAGGGAACACGATCGCTTCCAGCCTGTAGGGGAGTCGGAACCGTTCTTGCTCAAGCCTGGATTTGTTGCTGCAGGAGACTTTATATTATCTCATCTTTGATATCAGATAGCTCAAGAGTTTTGTAACAAAAAACCATTCAGAGCTAGGTTATCCTGTCTATGTTGATGACCCACTTTTTCATGCCACTGCACATAATCAGTGTGGCTGGGATGACCCTGTTTGAATCAGGCAAGAGGCTACAGGCAACCACTGCTGTGGCTCAGCTGTGCCTTCTTGCTTATGCAAGTGATCATCCCACTAACATCCCTGAGACTGCACCAATGGGAAAGGGATGTGAGATCATGCACCCCCCATCTAACTGAGCATCTTATTGTCTTTTCTTTCCATGGAATAAATCAGAGGGCTTATCATCCTGTCTGGGAGTTCTAAAATAAGTTTTGAATAGCTTAATAACTTCCTGTGGCTCCTCTCTCCTGGATGATCTTTAACATAAGCAATCTCTGGCTGAATTTAGAGTGTTCCTGCAGGGCACAGGTGAAGTTTTGGTGCCCGGAGCTGGCATCCTTCTCAGTGCCCCTAAGTAATTTTGCATTACACACCAGCACAGAGCACTGTGTGAAGCAGCTCTGATGGTTCCTCTGTTCTTTACACAGGTCCCTTAAATAAACCCACTTTTTCAGCTTTCCAGATGCTCAGGAAAGTAGATGTAGGAAGAGGCAAGGGAGGAGGGGTTGATAGAGGAGAAACAGCATTTCAGACTGCCTGGGAACATAACTGAGTAGCTTTCTCTCAGTAAATTCAGTGGTGTGACTACATATCCTGAGTCTGGGGAAGATAATATTCCAAAGCTGGTGGCAGAGCCAAGTGCATCCACAGTATTTGCCATAGTTTGTACCTGGGTGCTTGCCAGGCTTTGAGATTATTCACCCTGACATTATCCCCACATAGGAAAGACCATGCCTTCATCCCTGTTTTACTGTCCCCATGTGGCAACCGAGACACAAATCACTATGAGATGAAATTAGAGGAAATTAAAAAAGGGTAAAAGGAAATTTGTTCTCGTGGCAGGTTAATTAAACTAGAGCCTACAGCCAAAGGCAGATGTTGTGGCAAAGTAATGATGAAAGGAATTGCTTAGAGTTCTCCTAACTGCAAATGTTAAAAGGGATATAAAACAGCAAGCTTTGGAGATAAAGTCCATACCTAATTTATGATGATAGTGAGGAGACATAACGTGGGGAAGAGAGTCTCACCATGGGTCCTTCATTTGAGATGCTCAGCCCAGTGAGCTGGAGACAGAGGAGCACTTGCTAAATGGACACCTGTGGTCCGTTCTCAATCTCTGCTACCTGCCAACAAGAGAAGAAATCACACCCAAGAAAAAAGCAGAGTCTACAAAATCCTGAGCTAATCCCACAGCCATTCAGTCAGCCTTTGGCAGAGTTCCTGAGGAATGATGGCAAACTCCCTCGTGGGCTACCTGGCTACTTTTTTTTGTGTGGATGCTGCCCATTAGCTTGTTCTCCAACCTGTGTTCCCAAGTACCATCTTTCCCCTTTGTAGTGCAGGGGGGCTGTTAATCTTCCTGCCTCTGTGGATGCCACTTGTAAAAGGCCCTGCTGCCAAAGGAAGGAGGCACCAGCTGCAGCACTGAAAATGTTCAAGAGGAGAAACAAGGAGAGAGATTTGAAAAGTTCATGCTCAGAGATCTGTGTGTGGCAATCCCAAGCCTTATGGAGGAGTTTAATTAAGCATGGCAGCTTCCCCATCTGAAGTTGTAATCCCAAATATGTGTTGTCTCTACATAGGCTCAAAGCCAAGCTGTGACTCCTGACTAGAGCACCCCAGGGTAGATGGCTGCATCCCTGGGGTGGCAGAGACCTGCCCTACCTGTGCCAGCAGTCTGGGTATCCTCTGGCCCAGAACAGCTGCCAAAATACATATTGGGCAGCACAAGATACCAACTGGAGAGTCTGCATATGGTTTCCAGTTTGGGTCCTTGAAAATGATTAAAGAAAAGCAAAACAGAAGAGCCAGAGGGCTAAAAGGGACAGAGTAGCCAATGAAACTCTCAATAGCATTGTGCTATTGGGGTAAAGAAGAAAACGACATTTCTGCAATCCTGTGAGTGTTCTGTGGTAGACTGAAGCTGTACAGGCCCTTTGCAGAGATACTACAGCATCTGAAACAAATCTACCTTTGAAATGGGGATTTCTTACAGCACTCTGTTAAAGAGCAGTGAAACTGCACAGGGAAATGAAACATGTCCAATTAGTGACTCAGCTAGTCACTAATTTATCCAAAATCTAAATCCCGTCTGATTTTGACTGGCACAGACAGCTGAGACCTTGCTTTCATGGCACAGCTGAAAACAGACTTGACTTTGCTTTTACCCACACTGGCTCCTTTTGTCAGGCAAAGGCCTGAGGCATTTGTTTGGGTTCTCTGCAGCTCTGTCCAGGTGAGCAGCAGGATGTTTTTTCTGGTATCTGGGCATACATTATGTCACTGATTCCAGTAATTCATTAAGTGCAAAAAATGAGTGGTGACAGTGGAGGCTACACTACCCCATAATTCATCTCCCTTGCCTCTTGATGAGAAAGTTTCCTGTTACACTGGGCAGACCTGTTCTCATCACTCTCCTTACAGGCTCTCTCTCATTCTCATTTGCCTTCAGACAAATAAGTCCAGTCCCAGAAGCTGTGAATGTCCTCTTTCCTCAATTGTCAAAAATCTGCAAGGTACTTCTTGCCTATAAACCTCTGTGTTTAGCTAAGAGCACAGCAGTGATTACACTATTTGGAAGTGCTAAGTATTTCTACCTAAGTCATAACTTGCAAAAAAGTCAACCTAGCTCCTCTGTAACCCATGGCTTTCAGAAAACTCTGAACAGCTTGTAAATACCATAACAAGGAGCACTGACCACTTATCTAATAAAACTTGCTTCCTGAAGTATTTCACAGCTCTATTAAAATCACACAACTTCATAACAATAAGTATCTCTGAGTGTGGATTTGATGTTGGCAGTCTTCTTTTGAATTGTATATTCGTGATGGGGAAATCTTAGGGGTTTTTGTGACTAATTACTGTTAGGGGATATCCTAATTAAAAAATAATCGGTTTCTTTGTCCTAATAAAAATATACTTTTTAAGGGCATCTGATGCATTCACAAATATGCAAAATATTCAGTCCCTAATTTGGGTGGCTCTCATTTATTCGGGTTTCTCATTCTAAAGACCCCGTTACACAGTGGGTGGCACAGAGAGGGAAGGCTGGCAGCAGAACCCAGGAGCCCTGGGTCTGCTCGCCTCATCCTGGAGAACAATGTCAACACTGACGACCCACGCACCACTGTTGCTCTAATTAGAGCAAACCAGCTACAATCAGATTAACTTTATTTGCACTGTTTGTAGACAAACTACGCATAAAACACACCACAGAGCAAAAGCACACAGGGCCCTGGTAATAGATGGCACAAAATAAAGCAAGCAATGATGAAAGTCACTACTTGATAAACACATAAGCCTGGCCAAAGGCAACACATTTCAGAGGAAAATGTCTGTTTTTAGTAAAGCTTCAGCGATCTCTCCAGCTACCAAAGTGAACTTTACAGAGGATTAGCAGCTGGAAACTGGAGCCCTCTTTTCACCCAGAGAAAAACTGCACAAGGGCAGTACAAGGCCAGTATTGCCACATCTTATTTCTGGGCACACTGACCTCTTGGTGGGGGTAGGAGGGGATGCACCTCTTTGCTGAGGTTGCAGGCAGCCAGAGCTGCTGTGCCGGGGGTGCTGAGAGGTGGAGCTCCCCAGGCTGTGAGAGAGCTGAGACCGGGTACCCAGCTGGGGAGGGCTTAGCACACATTCAGCTGCTGGCAGCTAATTTTAGCTACAATTAACTTTCAATTACCTACAGGGAGCTTAAGTGCCCCTGACATCCCCCAGCATTGTTGGCTGTGGTCCAGTGCTGTGGAGGGTGATGCAGAGGACAAGCAGCTCTTGCCCTCCTTGATGTGCTGGATGCTGCTGCAGAGAAACCACCTTTGGCATTTCCCAAAACAGAAGGCTCTGAGTTAGCTCACCAGGTCTTGTCTACAGGCACTGTCTCATCCCTGCTTTAGCTCTGCCTGGATAAGGGAGTTATTCTCACCTGCCCCAGGGTCAGCTTTGGCAGAGGCCTCACTGCTATTCTCAGCCTCCTCTGCTGATCCCACAGTCTACAGTTACATTTCACAAACTGCTTTTGGGAAGAGCTTTACAGTGTCAGCTAACTGCAAGGACCAGTAATCATCAATTTTGCTAAAGAATCAGCAAATCAATGCCCTCTGGGAGAGGTCCTGAAGCCCTGTGGTCTTCCTTCTATCAAGGCTGCACGTGTAGCTGCTAATTTGTTGTCCTGTGCATGCTATCTCAGTGGCTGCTCATTAAGTGAGACCCATTACTGTTACTGCTGATGGCAAGAAATGCTTAGACCCCCCACTGAACTGAGAATCTCTAGGAATAAATGGGATATGAAAACTTTCATTATCTCCTTTTCAAACATCAAGAATTCAGTCACCAAAACCAGCAGGGAATGTGTAACAAGGAACTTGCATATCCTAGCCAAGGGAAAGCATATCAAAATCAATTATCTAGGGCATGAAATAGTTGTGGTTCTCCCAAAAGAAAATACCGTTTTGCTTAATTGTTCTGCAACTAGTGTTAATGAGTTATTATGAGTCATATTTCTATTCACATCCCCAGGAGTCAAAATAGGCCAGAGTATGACACTGTATGCTTCTCAGGACGAAGTAGAAAAAAAAAATGAAAGGAAATTAAATGTATAGCAGCACTTTGGTTCCTACCAGCTTTCATATGGCATAACTTTCATATTGTGTCTCAATTTTTGTCCTCCTGACATCTTAGAGGTCAGAGCTTCCTGGTCCTGCTGCTGAAACAGGCCTGCCCTAGTCCTGCTGCAGCAATGTTTCTGAGCTCACTCAAGTGCACGAGTCTCCTATGCCTGTCTAAAGTCAAACATACCCTTAACAAGTCTGTTGGATTCTTAAAGCTGACACTCAGAACATATTTTCCTTCCTAGCTTTGCATTACGCATTATTTATCAAAAGTGTGAGCTTCAGCAGGAGAACAGACTGACTACAGCTCTTCAGATACTTGAGAGTACAGTTCTCAAGACACCTCTTACCCACAGCTCCTTGAGGTTTCTTGTTTCACAGACATCACTCTCACGATCCCACATTGCTGCCATTGCCATCGGGTGACCAATGCAGGCAGCCAAGTTCAGAGCTGCCCTTGAAGTCTGAGCACAGTGACAGAATTGCAGCCTTTTACTCTGGATTTGGCTTTGACTTACCACACCTGCCAGTTTTAAAGGGGATCTGTATTCCTGGAGGGATCAGCACTTAGCAGCACATATCAAATCCACCCGGAGGGACAAAGGGACATCTCAGACATCGCCACCACAAACAGGGTTTTTCAAAAGAAATTTGAACAGTTGATTTGGAAACTTGTTTGGAGAGGTTTCCCTTTGGCTCCTCGTAGTGACAAATCTGGTCTGAATCCCCTGATCTGTGCAAAGCTGTGAGCGATGTTTGACTCTCAGATCAAACATGATTTTTGTGCATTTTTGATCCTCAGTGAACCAATCATCTGAGCCAGTAGCTCAGACTAACTCAGCTGGAGTCATAATATCTGAAGTCTCAGTCTGGATATTCATCTTGCAATTCTGCCCATCTTTTTTTCATGTGACACAAACTCTGTTAATTGGGAGTGTTTAGAGAAGATGGAGCCAGACCCTTTGGAGAGATGTACACCAGAAGGATGAAAGGCGATAGATTTGAAACAAAAAAGAGGTTGGGGTTTTGATAGGAGGGAAAAAGGATTATTATGAGTGTGATGAAGCCATTGAACAGAGAGGCTGTGGGATCTCCATCCTTGGAGATAATTCAAAATTCAGCTGAACGAGGCCCTGAGCATCCTGCTGTTGCTGGACTAAATTAGAGCAGAGGCCAGCAGTGGTCCCTTCTTATTCACCCCAGCCTGTCACTCTGTTATGAAGTCTGTTAACAGTACATGGGAAAAAAAAAAAGTAATAGTTTCCACTTTTTTTAAAAATGGAGCAGCAATTCTTGTGTTCCTGGTGAAGAACTGAGAGGGTAATATGGCATTTGCTATGCCACCAAGGAGAAAGAGACATAAGCTACATATAAGTCTAGAGACCCAAATCCTATCAGTAGTTGAGCATGTGCATTGAGCTTAATGGAATTTGAGGCTGTCCATCATTTTTTAATATCAGTTTTTAAGAAAGAGAACCAACATGAGATCATCTCACACTAAAATGCATGGCAAAATGTCCAGCAGGTTCAGTGAATGCGAGCAGGGGTGGATGCCTCAATTTTCAAGCTCAGCATACTCATTGTGGTGGAGTCTGACAAAGATGTGTGCAAAGTGCTTCAGCCCATCCCCTTTTATAGCTAAAACCAGAAAGCCCTTGCAGAAAGGTGACGTCATGGCTTTCTGAAGGGAAGCTGAAATTGCAACCATTTTCCTTCCCTTCCCTCCCTGGCGGCCTCAGCTGCTCTGGATGCCTTTCTGACTTCCAGAGGCTTTCACAGCACAACCTATTTTCACACCAGGCTTCAACACCCGCTCAAACTTTCCTTCTTTGTGGGGAAGACACAAACACCAGCTTGTCTCTTTTCTGTCAAGGAACATGCAGTGCCAGAGGATGAAGCATCAGATTCTTTATTCTCGATTAAGGCTAATTAGTGCAATTAGAAAAAAAATCCACCGGGTATTTGAAACAGAGATTGCCTGAACTCAGAATCAGAACAGTATTGCATGAAGGACCTGGACTGCCTGATACAACTCCAGAGGTTTCCAAATGCTTGTTCGGGTGTCTTATTCTTGGGTGAGGAGGAAAGCCCATTGAAAGCAGCTCCTTCAGCTTGCTTTACAAGCAGTGTAACTCTAATCTTTCAAGAATTTACAAGAAATCCCCACACTTGCAGAAAACATGGTTCTGCCCCTCTGAGCCTGACCCCTGCCCTGATGCTCTACCTATGGATGCTGTACTCTGTGTGTAATCAAAGCACCACTAGTTGCATCAAAACATGAGCTCCTGCTTCTCCAGCTGGTGAATCTTGTCCACAAAACTGAGTTCTAATACAGCACTCCTCCTATGTTAGATGCAATGCTTTTGGGAGTAAGAAACGATCACCTCTGGCTTTCAGAAGTAGGGGGTTTGGTGTTGGCAATTTGAAGTAGTGAAAGAGCAAGATGCTACAGAGAAATATATCAGCAGATAAGGAAGAGGATAAATAGGAGGAGGGTGAAAAGGAACAGAAGAGAAGCAAATAAAAAAGGGAATTCTGAAGGACAATGTAAGATCCAGAGCTGGGCTGCAGAGTAGCACTTCCCTACATCTTAGAAATAAATTTGAGTCTGGGGCTCAGGCTCTAGTATCTCCTTGAGTTCTGAGAAGTCCTCAAGATCTGAGACCAACATTTATGGCTGGTAACTGGTTATACAAGACAAGCTCCACCTCTCACTACAACTTGGCTGTGGAGAAAGACACCTGTGAGCCCAGACAGAAAATGTGTGGCCTGGACACAATTCTTCTCTTGTACTCTCAGATATTCATTTTTTGGTGACATGAAGCTGAATTCCATTGCTTAATGGTAAAGATCAAATGGATTGTACTGAACAGACGGGAGAGGAATTGCATAAGGACTTGTTCCTGTGTTCTTTGATTAGTTTGCCTATTAGTCTTTATCTCAGACTCTTGGAAACACCAGCCTTCTATCAAAAGGAAATGTCACTACTTTAACTAATATACTTTTTTATTTCCTTTGCAAGAAGCTCTAATTAACTTTTTTTTTTTCAGTTCAGCACAGCTTTAAAAAGAATATTTAATGTCAGGCATTAAAGTTTCCATATTGGCTTGCAAAGGAAATCTTGACTCACAGAGAAATAAAAGGCAGACTATGCTTCCCTTCCCTGCCATGCAGAAGAAAGGATTTGTCTTGGTGTAGCTCTGCTAGCCTGTTGCACAGGTGATTTTATAACTGAAAGGAGCTATTTCCATCCAGTCCTCTCTGAAGGGCTGTGAGTGATGGGAGAGCTGCCTCCAGCACCCACTACCTCCAGCATTCTTGTGCTCCACTCAAAGAAACGTTGAATCTGACAGGCCTGTGGCTCTCCCCTGTCCAGAAGTCAGGGGAAGCTGCCATTTGCAGGCAATCAATATTTTACATCTTTCCCCAGCTAAATTCTCTGGCTTTACAGATCAAGCAAGAGGCATTAAAATTGCATTGCAATACTGAAGGCCAGGCCCTCTGAAACAGAGAACTTAAAATTATAACAAATCTGTTGAACACTTGTTCAATCTTGTGTCTCTGCTTAAACTCCTCAGCTGCAGACTTCAAGTGTAAGCATATGCTTTGAGAGAAAGCAATTCCAGTATTTGCAGAATCAGAGCCATCTGAGGCACTTTTCCTATTCCATAATAGTCCATGTCATCTCCAGATCACAGCCACCTCCTGACACCCCATGGCAGCCTGATGGCTGATGCAAGACCTGTTTGAGAAACATTATTCTTAACCATTATTAGGGTTATTATTAACATCACAATGTAGTTTATAGGAGGGCACAGACTGCCACATGCCAGGAAACTCAAATGGATTTTATGGAGGACTACATTCAACAGCAATAGTTTGCCAGCTAGGAATAGATCCCACTACCATTATCTTGTCCACCTCCATGTTATTGAGGGAAAGGTCTGAGATTGTAAGCTGGAAGAAGCTATAGTAATACAAAGCACTATCAGGAACCAGGCAACATAGCTGAATAGTGAAGTTTTTCTCAGAATGGGGGCACACAAATGTTAACAAGAAGCCCCAAGGTTATATCCCTTTCCCAGCCCTGCCTCAGTGTGAATTGGCACTGTGAAGTGTGAAGATTTCCATCTGAGTTAACATTTTTAAAGACAGCAAACACTGCTTTTATCTAGGGGAATATCTGATCCTTTCTGGTAATCTACTAAACCATTTACTGCCTGTGCAGATCATGGAAGGAACATTTGAATAAAGCTAATTGCTAAAAATAGCCCCATTTTCAGTAGCAGAGGAGCTGGCAGTTCTTTCAAGCCACGTTAAAAATACTGCTTGAGTATGACTTCAGCAGACATGCTGCTGCCTCTGCGTGCTGCCAGAGTGAGTGGGACTGCCTTGTCCCAGCTTGGGATTTCCTCCACACGTGACACAGCTCGTGGGTCCCACAGCTCAGAGACAGGTGAGCTACGAGGTCTGAAAACGTGACTGCAGTGGCAACCACCCACCTCATGCCTGTGGCTTCCTCTTTGCAGATCTGCATATTTCAGGACATGTCTCTGGATATTAGGCCAGGTTGGATGGAGCACTGAGCAACCCTGGTGTAGTGGGAAGCATCCCTGCCCATGGCAGAGGGGTTGATGTTTAAGGTCCCTTCCAGCCCAAACCATTCCATGGTTCTAACACTAGGTTGCAGGGAGAAAAATGTTCTTTATTAGGTGGGAACCTTCAGGTTCCTTTGGTGTGCAAGCCTGGAGGTCTGAAGCCAGAAAAATGACGAGCTGATGGCATGCTGACATCTGCTAATGAGGAAGAGCAGCAAGTCCCATATGCTGAGAAGTCCAGCCAGCCAGTGATCTCTCTAGGCTGGGTGTTCTTCACTGGTAAGGGAAAAAGGCTGTGACAAACCAACAACTGACATTTTTGTGGGGGACATTTTGGTTATTATGAAGCTTAATAAATGTGTGGAAATTCTTTGGATTTTAGAGGGTAGACTTAATTTTTTAAACAATATCCCCATTTCTAATCTAAAATCAAAAGATCACTGTATTTTTTTGTGTAGAGAATTACAAGTATTAGGAGCATGTAATTTTTGACCAATATTAACCAGCCTTTGTAAAAAGCTGGTTTCTGCTACTCGGATGATGAAACTTGTGCAAAAAGTGCAGGTGCTGTGTTTTTAAATCCAAACCCATTCTGTAGTTCTGTTTCAGTACTGAATCCTGTTTCTGAAGTTACTCCTAAGTCATCCTTGGCTGCTCCAACTTGCCAGCCAAAGAGAAACAAAGTGTACCAGGCCCCAGAGGCTGTTAATTAGATCTAATTTTGCTTTTCTGCCTCTCAGAAGTACAGGATTGTAGGCAGAAAGGTGTAACTGATTCTGGATTCTCCATGTGAAGCACAGGCTGGGAGTTGTTTCCCCCAGCTTGTGCTGTTTCCAAAGGTACATGGAAAGTTCTTGGTGGGACCCGGTAAAGAACAAATGCCTCAGACAGACCAGCAAAACTCAATGGCCCAAACGAATAGTGTGGCCTTCAAAATTGAATTATAATTCTTTCTGCTAGGTGTATTTGTAAATTTGATATCATCACAACCCAACATCTAGCTAGAGAGCAAGGCTTTAGGAGAAGAGAAAGAAACAAGTTACAAAACATCTATGCTACATTAACCCAGAAAGGAATTAATTCCCTATCTTCTACTCGGTACAAGTTCCAGCTGAGCATCCATGTTTTATGGGACCAAAAAAAGCCATTTTAAGAGATATTGTCTTATCAATAACAACCAGATCCAAGGTTTGGATAGAGGGAAAGGAATAAAAAAGGCTGGTGTTGATGAATCTAAAAGCCAGAAAGAAACCAGTCTCACTGAAGCTCAGACTGGATGTGATGATGTGACACACTGCTGCACAGCCACTCGCTGGGATCGCGTGTCAGAACTTTTTGAGTAAAGGTTGTGTTCTCAATGCTGGGACTGTGACCAGCTGTAGCTGCTCCTGCTGCCCTCCCAGACATCCCACCATGAGGACCACATGCAGTGCATGCCTTGTGTGCAGGACTGGAGGAGGAGTGGCTCTGACAAGGCAGGGGGAGCCTTCCTGGGGAGGAATTTCTGCTAAAAAGCTGGCTAAAGCTGTAGAGATATCACGTTTCACATAGTGATGGGCTAAACTTCAGAAGGCAGACAAACAGCATGTATTCCAAAGTCAGAAACCCTAGTAATTCAAGAGGGAAGTCTGCAAGCTCACAAGGGAAGTTTGCTGAGCAGTGGCAGAAGGGGTTTGGGAGCCAGGAACCAAAGTGACCCCTCTGACCCTGTGCAAGGCTGAGCTCCAGCATTGTAGGTGAATCACTCTCCACACCGTGAGGATATGCCTGGCCCAGCAGCACTATCTGCTTATTATAAGGATTCTTGAAATATTCCTGTTCCTTGCATTGTTGCCAGAAAATCCAATACACTCTGCCTGGTAAACTATCTCACATTAGTTGAAATGCCGTATTGATCACTAATTAAACCTAATGATAGTTGTTGCTGCTAGATTAATACGGCAGCTGCCCAACCTGGGTGCTGCAGGAACACACACAATCCCTGCTCCTGCCTCAAGGACTGCTTCTCCTAATTTAATATGCAAAAATACCAGGATTTAAATATTAAAGCTCAGGAGATTAATTCAGTGGTGTTACACTGAAACTGTACAGCAGACAAAAATTACCTCTGCCTCCCCATTGTTGCACAGTGACTGCTCACACTCTCTCCCTCCTCTACTGTCCCTTCCACACTCTGGCAGGGTAGCAGCTTTTCCTTTTCTGGTCATATCCCAGACACATGGCAGTGGTGCCAGGAATTTAACACTCCCATTGCTGCCACATGGATAAAAAATGTTTTATAAATGTGTTTAGGCTGACCAACTCTCTTAGCCCCCTTGAGCCAAGAATACAGGCACATCTGTGGTGCTTGGGACTGAATAAAACTCTCCCAATTCAGGTGGGGGCTGACAGAGCTCGGGAGCAGTGTCCCAGCACTGTCATGTGCTTTAGGGGACAGGCAGATGAGCTTTCTCCCAAAATAACACACATGCATCACGCACGCACACATTAAGCATCTCTCAGTGTTTCCCCTCAGCTGAGATTTGTTTGGTCCGTATTGCCTAATTCCTTCTCCCTAAAAATACCCACCCTTTGCAAGCCCATCCCACGTGCTGCAGGCCACTGAGCCCCAGTGCAGCCTGGCAGTGAGCAGCACCAGCAGAGCTCTGCTCCTGACAGCCTTCAGGACTCCAGCATTGCCTCTCTGCACACGGCTGGGCTCGGAGCTGTCTGAGGGCCAGGTTTTGCTTGCTGAACAGCACACTACACCCTCACCAAGGATTTTCGTTAGTTAATTGAAAGAAATGTGATGATTAGAGAAGAATCCATTAATAAATTAGCACATTCCATCAAAGGATCTCGAAACATTTCTGTCAACACATACTTCATCTCGCATCAGCTGAGCAAGGCAAAAATCAATAGGATCTCCTTTGCAAAGAGGAAAACTGAAGCCAAGAGCCCTCTGCACGCCAGTGACAGAAGTCAGGACCCTCCAAGTCTCTGTCCTTTGCTCCAACTCCAGGCTGAACTTCCTCCTGGTGACAAATCTGTTGCATATGTGCTATAGGAGATGACAACGTTATATAAGTACGAAGTAGCAGGATTATGGGCGTGGGGGAGAAAGATCTCCTGGGGAGAGGGGACATTTTGCATCAATCACTCCCTCCCCCACAGCCACCCACCAGCTGCAGGGATTTTTCAAAGCACTAAAGATGATACCATTTGGTACATTTTAATCAGTTTCTTACCCCATGCAATTATGGTAGAAACGTTGGTTAAAAAAGTAAATGTAGATGCACAGCAATCAGGGGCTCTGTAACCTGCAAAGAAACAACACTTATGGGACAGCCTGTCCACTTCAGACACCACAGCTACTGCCTGATACCTCATCTCACCCTGCTGGACAACAGCTGAGCCAAGTGCTAGGACTGCAATTAAAAAGTGACAGCAGCTGGAGTGCAAAGTAAAGCAGAAAAGCTTGGGAAAGAGCTGTGGTAAAGGGAGATGAGATACTGAGATACACATTTTGCTAAAGGAAGGGAGGAAAACCAAACACTGTCCAAGAAGGAAGAAAGTGTGCTATAGGAATGATGTTCTGATCCTGGTTTGACACTCTAGAAAAACCCTTGGAGCTAGAGGTCAAAGTTTTGAGCCCTTGTCCTCTTTAAAAGATTAGTGAAGATCTTTGTCTGTGTCCTCATTTCCCTCTCAGACCTTCAAATATTTGTTTTTCTGTCTCAAGCCACAGACAGGGAGAGAGGGGACGGTGCTGGGGCAGCTCTCTGGGCCAGCTGGGAACAGCACCCCGGGACTGTTGTCGCAGTGGCCATGGTCAAGTCTGAACAGAACTGTAGCCCTTGGGCTACTGCTCCCCTTTGTTTATGTTAGAGTTGTGCCTGAAAGCCCTGTCCCTAGAGGGGACAACACTGAGGGAGTAGAAGAGGACTAGAGAAGCTGAAATCAGAGAGGGAAGTCTGGCCTGCTCCATGCTGCAGCAATCCCTTCTGGGCCATAAATCTATCATCTCTAATTTTAACAAACCGCCTGAATCTGACAGGCATGAAACATAATATTATCTAGGCTGGCTGGGGAACCACAAAAATGTATTTCATGTCTCTCTTTCATTGGACAACCATAAAAATAAAAGAAATACCCTAACAGGTATCCAGACCCTCCATGCTGTCTCGGATCATCTGAGCCTGGACACTTTGCTGCAGCCTACTCAGCTCCCTTCTCAGTCCATTGGGATGCAGAGCTTTGTTTAGGGAAGCTACAGGTTGTAGATCTGCAGAAGCTCACTTCTCACTGTCTAGAGAGGTGCACATTATTTCTCTATGAAATTCATCCCCTACCAGCCTCGTGAAGTGCACCTTAGCTATAGAACTGTGCAATTTGCTGCTTATTTTACCCCCTGTCTCCATGCTGGCCCACAGGAATGGTACAGTGTCCAGCAAGGGCTTCGACAAGCTAGAGGACACTCTTAAAAAGCAGTTAGAGTGAATGCTGTAGGGTCAGATAAATACTCTGAACAAGGATGCTGTGGGCAAACCAAACACTTGCAGGGTGCTCGAGGATCCACCATGGAAAACACTGCTGGGAAAAGTTGCTTTGGAGAACACATGCTTGGTGTAAGGGTCTCTGTGGGCATTCATCCCACCCAAGACATCCATCTGAAGTATTTCAGGTGAAGACTAACATCACTAGGCTCCTCCTCATCAGCTGAAAAGTTCAGCTTACCCCTGAGGGCAATTTTGTCCATGTGGGACCACCTCAGGGTACCTCAAAATTCTGCTTGCTCATGTGAGCTGCTGCAGCGTGGCTGGTTTATGCCTATAACCCCTGTGGGCAGTGGTGTGAGCAAGAAAGGAGGGATCTCACCCTAAGAAATGCATCCCCAGGAGTCAGAACCAGATTTGTGTAACTCTGCATGCTCTCACGCTGTGCCTCAGTGTGATCCACGGGGCTGAGTCCACTCTGCAAACTCGGCTGTGGATCTGCAGCAAGCACCAACCTTATGCCAGGGTCTGGCCCCACCAGAAGTCCAGCAAGGGTCCAAGCTTCCAGCATCTCCTTCCCTTTGCCAAATATGCTGTGAGGGGAGGAAGCAGACTCAGGCCATCTGCTCCTTGTGCTTTGGTGCTGCAAAATTAGGAAAACATCCTCCCAGCCCCTGCCAACAGCACAGAACAAAGGGTGGGTAGCGAGGGATGGAACACAGGCATGTGGGTGCCAGTCCTGCTAACTGCAGAGGGGAGGCTTCCTGACCCATGGAAGAGAAAAGGAGTCAGCCTGGAGCAACACCCAGAGTGCATGCCTGCACTCTGGCATCAGAAAGTCTTCCTAGATTCTTCTGACAATCCAAACAGCAGAGCAAGACCCAAGCATAGACCTCATGACTCTGTGACAGAACTTGTGAGAGTGGCAGCTGGCTGAAGGGAGTGGGAGCTGCAAGGCAAGGGCTGTTCCCAGCACGCACCTGTTGTGCCAGGACACAGGGATACAGAGGAGCTTCTCTCTGCGCCATTCCCAGACACATCTGGGCCATTAATAGGTCAGGAAACCTCTACCACGGCACCCTCAGCAGCAACATATACTTCTCCTCCTGGCACAGGTACCTTTTGACCTCCCCAGCCAGGTGTGGTGAGAGAAGCAAAGGTCCAAGTGCCCTGTTTCTCTGAGAGGCAGCAAAAGGAACATAAAGACAATGCAGAAAAACCTCCCAGCCCATGCTGAGACAGGGTGAGAAGCCAGGGCAACAAGGAGGCAGCAGTCCTGCACAGGAGAGGGGCTCCTCAGGCAGCTCCCTCCTGTCGTCCCTGGGGCTGGGCACACCACAGGCCCTGATTTTGTCCCTCTCCAGAGGCTGCTCAGTGCTTTGTGCCACACATTGGTGCTGTGGTTTTGCCAGTCTGCAAGCTGGACTGCTCTGCCCTCCCAGACATCCTAGAGCAGCACAGCACTCCTTCCAGCAGCTCAGCACTTCTGGCTTTACCCCCTATCTCATCTGCTCTCCCACCCACCAGTGACTGAGCTGTTATTAATGGACTTGAAAATACACCAAGAAAATCTCCTGGCCCAGATTTTGCCTGCCCTTTGCCCTTTTGCTGATTAACTCCAAAAAAACTTCTGAGAAACCTGCATCTGCTGAAACACACATCTTGCACAGCAAGATGAAATCTGTCTTTATTTTTTCTTTTTTTTTTTAGCAGCAATTGCTTGCTTTTAGTAAAGAAAATGCTTGACTATTAGGCCCACTGTTCCTTAGCATATCAGTTTACACTGCACAGAAAGCTGTTATTAACTGATAATAATTCAGTTAATATCAAGTGCTTGAGATCTTGCAGTACAGTTGCCAGCAAATGGGCAAAAGCAAGTCTAATTTATCCATCTGTTGTAGGGAGCATAAAAGGGAAAGTTGCCTTTGCTACAAGACAGAGGAGGCTGCAAGTCAGACATGTAGAAAATATCCTGACATTTCTGTCCAGCTGGCGAGACCTTTTGTGTTTGAGCTGGTAAGGAAATGGCCAAAGGAACACAGAACTTGGAAAAGGATGCTTGAAGGTCAAATAAGACTTGAGCATGACCAGGCATAGCCTAAAAAAAAATCTTGAACCTTAAATCAGGTTCTGATTAGCACTGGCTGAAGGTTGACATGAAATTCTAACACGTGGGGATTCTCAAATGCCTGTGGCTCACCACCACTCCTACAGGAATCAATGTCTCTTTGATAAGAAGCCAAGGCTGGGCCACTGGACATTATATATTCTGTTCCAAACCATCCCCTGGATCAGAAGGAAGCCCTAGAGTACCTTCAGTTTCACTGCTCATGCTTTGTGCTCGGTTTTATTGGCAGGCCTCAATTCCCTGGTGCGTCCACACTTGGATTTTATTTTCTGTCCCCTTCCAGGCTTGTGGGGCCAGAGTTTATAATACAGAGCGGTTCTGCTCTGGACAAAGCCAGCAGCATGGAAAGCAGCTGTAGGCTGGTCTGTGTGTAGGCTGTATTGATTAAGCTACAATCTATGTAGGAAGGGGAAAAAATTGTTTGGTGAATGCACCTGACACCCTCCTGCAAGGCTCTGACAGGGTCAGAGTTCAAGCACTGCAGGGAAAACTTGAACAGTGTTACTCTTCACTCTTTGCAGGAAAGCAGTGATATTTCAGCTTGGTGCCCAGACAATGAGCAGGATGCCTGCCATCAGGAGGCTGGTGGGATAAAACAGGTGGGTACCGGGTGAGGTAGTGGGAAAGACAGAGAGAAGACAGCAGACAGCTCTCCTAATCCTAGTTCCCATGCTGTGAAGGTGCTCTTACAGGACAAATGCTTTGCATTTACTGCCTCTCTATGCCTCACTCACTTTTTCCTTCAGTTTCCAGCAGTTCTGACTGTTGTTCTACCCCAGAATGCCTTCCATTACTCCCTTCAGAGAACAAATTTAGTGCATATTTCTTAAAGCAGGAGACCTCCACCGAGGGCTGTCTGCTCAGCCCTGTCTGTCCTGGCCCCATCCCTCAGGCACCTCCAGTGCTTGCTCCCCAGCAGCTGGGGCACCTCCTCAAAGCCATCACAGCCTCCTACCATGGTCCAAGTGCCAGACCATTCCATTGCCTCGGATCCACCCAAATATTCATCTAAATCCTCTAAGGAAGAGTCCGTGTGAAATTTATCAGAGATTTTGCCATTAAAAAAATCAACAACGGACAAGCCCAAACCAAAAAACAAACCCCTCAATCTTCCATTTGTTTTTTTTTTTAGGGTCCCTTGCAGTGCAGCCCTGAGCTGAAGCTTTGTCAGCGTGACTGTTTTCCTTCACTAGCTGACAAGGTATTGCTGTTCACAGGTGTGACAAGAGTTCATCAAGTCCCATCAGGGCTGAAGCAACTTTGGGGAATTCAGGTCCTGTTTCTCACCTCTTCCCTCTCTCTCATCCCTGTTGAGAAAAGCTTGCTCTGGCAGTGGCATGGAGAACATAACATTAAATCTGAGTCCAAGGGGATGAGGTGAGCAAGAGGAAAAGGGGGCCAGAACTGTTTTTGCTGGGTCTGAGGCTCAAAAGTGGCACCTTTAGAAGTTGGAGAACTGCTAATTGAAGGGTTTCTGGACACAAGGATTTTAGATTTGTGCTGTAATCAAGGTTAGCATTTAATAATTTATCACAAGGGAAAGGAAAAGCCCTTTGAGGCTTCAGTTTCTCTCCCCCCCATCTTTGTGCTCTCTGGGAGAATCAGTATTTGTGGGTTTTTGTAGCCCATTGCACTGGCCCTGTCTTCTTTTGCAGTGAGCTGGGAAGGTTTTCCAAGCTCCTTGTAGGTGGGAATGGTCATTTGTGGAGGGTGAAAATATGTTTACTGTCTTTGATAGCTTACCCCCCCCTCCAGAGCCAGCAGTAACAGCACTCTCCTAATTGTTAAAGCAGCCATCCAACACCAGCTGGCTTTCCCAGGCACAAACCAGCCACCCTCTGCAAATGACTGAGCAAATGAAACAGTTTCATATGGCTGGTCCCCAGAGAGTGACAAATCTGCCCCTTTGTGCCATCACACAGCAGGAGGGAGGTGGAAGTTACAAACATGTAGGTGGTCTCCACCTACACCAAGAGAGAAGGGGAAATGCCAGTCTGCCCCTGGAGTGATTAATCCTGCAAATGAACCGGCATGTGCTTCATCCTAAACAGGGATGAGTTTTCTTTAATTAACATTGATTTCCATTAAAGCTGATGGCTCAGATTAAACCTGAGAGCTCATTCACTCCCTTGTCTCTGTGGAAAGGCCCAGGTGGAACATTTGTGCCACCCTGAAGGACTGAAGAGGCCTCAAAGATCTGCAAAGGGCTGGCACATCCCTCCCTGAAGAAGCTAGCACATGGACTAAGGGCTACATAAATAGCTTCTGCACTGAATTTTAGGTGCTTACCTGACTAAAGTCTTCCTGTGAACCTCATAGCAACTACTAAAGTCTTCCCAGGCAGCTGACCTTTGAGGATCACAAACTGCCAGGCCTTTCAGTCTGGATCCAGCTTAGTGTTTTTATTGTGCCCTCTCACATCACTGATGCAGATGTGACAAAACACATCTTCAGGGGAAGTTCTTTCCTCCAGCCTTCTTTGGTCCCAAATCCTGTAACTGCTCTTGGATCCCAGGGGCTGCACCAGGAGTAGCCATAAAACACAGAAATGAATCAGAAGTGATTGGAGTTGCAGAGAAATTGAGGGGATGAAGGAGGTGTTTGTGCATGGGAAAAAAAAAGTGGTAGGAATTGCAATAGGTAAAGAAAGACCCACATTCGATAAGCAGGCACACTCCCAGTGGAGTAATTGGGAATGAATCTGAGCCATTGCAGATCTTCCCCCTTGATCTTGCAAAAGAGAAGGAGAATGAAGTTTGAATTGAAAAAACAAAAGGCTGCCACAAAAAACCCTAAACCAGCATTTGATCACACTTTGGAAGCTTGATGAAAATATTTCCTTCTGAATTATCGAAACAAGGGCACAGAGCAGCAAGAAACAATCACAAAATTAAATGAGACTGGAGATTATAGTGGTGTCTCTGGGAGGCAACACTGTCATCTGGTCAAGCCGCTGTACCCCAGCTCACAGTGACAAGAGTTTAACCAAATGCTGCAAGAGGAAGTCTTGTCGGGGCAGAACACCTTGTTTGATCAGAAAATGTGGTCTTTACAAAGTATGAGGAAAAGAAAGCACAAGATTTGAAGTGGAGTTTTAGATGTCTCATCTTACAGAATACTGGGCATGCAGAAGCCTCTGCTGCACTGTGACAGGCTCCATCTTTGCATTAGCATGTGTTCATGGGGACGAATATCTTTAGGGCAGTGAATTACCCTGATATCTTTCTGGATGTCTGTTTACTGAAGCATGTCTAATAAACTAGTATCTGAGTGAAAAAGCATTGGATTCAGCATAGAAGGAAATCAGCAGGAATTAATGTGAGAAAGTCTTCGTGTTTCTTGCTAAATAACACACACACTAAATAACACACACAATTAAAAAAAAGGAATAAACTTTTCTTCAGTAGCCTGTTGCTGTGGTAGCTTTTCTGTCACTTTCTTGTGACACATGCTATAAATTATATTGCAGTGTAATACACAGAATAATAAAGTTCTTTCAAATGCTTCATGTGACTAGGAGAGATGAGACAAAAAGAAGTTATATTTTGATGTCTGTCTCAGGCGACTGTCACCAATTAACTTAGTCCCTTCATGACTTAATTCCCTTATTCTCACAACTTCTCAGTGAGGGCAGACTGTGCTGCTCTCCACTCCAAAGGCCCCCAAGGAACCATGGCACAGAGAGACAAGGGACTCTTTGCATTTTCAATTCTGATTCCTACCAGGTTAAAGTCATGGCCAAGTAGTATTTGGAACTGCAAAAAAACCAAACCAAAACAAAACAAACAACACCAAAAAACCCCAAAAACAAACAAACAAACAAACAAACAACACAAAAAAAAAAAAACCAAAAACAAAAAAAACCAACCAGAAAAATCTCCTCATCACTGTGCGGAAAGAAAACAGCAGGTCTGCATTCTACTGTAATAGCTCAGTGTTGAACTCCCCATATCTCCAAGTCAGTGACTTTAGGCTGCCTTGCTTAACCAAGACAGGTCCAAGGTCAGGGTCACATGTGAATCCAAATACAGAATTTCAGGCCTGCTTTGGTTTATTTGAACTGGCTGATCTGTTTCAGTGTTTCAGAAAGAGCTGGTCCTCTCAGTTCCGGTAGGAAAGGAAATAGCTTCCAAAGGTTTCCCCCCTTTGTGTAAATAAGCTGCAGCTGCAGCAGCTGATGGAAGCAGCATGATTGCAACTCTATTAAATTTCAGTACATGTAATACATGTCCCTGTTGGTTATTCAAGAGTATATATAGTGCTCTATGCACCTGGCAGAGTAAGAGCAGAATCTATGATTATTAGTCCCCAGATGTATGCTTAGTTCAGTCATTTGCCCAATTATATTACCTGGGTATTTGCTTGAATGAAGAAGTGAATGGCTTTGGCTTTGCTCATTTGTTCTTCATTCACTTCTTAGTGTTCAAGCAAATGAAATCCTTGGTATGTGCTTTCACAGGCACAATAGGTTTTAAATTAGCTCATCCAAGTGAATCAGACCCAGACCAAATACATTAATTCCATGATCAACAAAAATGGAACATAATTACCCCTGTATTCAGCACTGGTGAGGCCACACTTAGAATATTGGGCACAGTTTTGGACCCCTCTCTTCAAGAAAGACATTAAAACACTAGAGCATGTCTAGAGAAGGGAAACAAAGATGGTAAAGGAGAACAAGTTTTAAGAGAGGTGTCTGGGGGAGCTGGGGTTGTTTAGCCTGGAGAAAAGGAGGCTCATGGGAGACCTTTTAATTCTCCACAACTGCCTGAAAGGAGGGTGTAACCAAGTGGAGTCAGTATCTTCTCCCTTCAGCAAGTGATGGGATGAGTGGACATAGCCTCAAATTACCCCAGGGGAGATTTAGGTGGGATATGAAGGAATTATTCACAGAAAGCATGGAAACAGAACCAGAGAAGCAGTGGAGTTCACCGTCTTTGGAAGTGTTCAAAAAATGTGTGGCTATGGCACTTGAGAAAATGGTTTGGTGGTGAACAAGGTGGTGTTGAGTTAACACTTGGGACTTGATGATCCTAGACAATTCCTTTACAATTCTAGGATTCTACCCTTGGACCACCATGTTCTATCAACTCCAGCCCCTCTGAAATTCAGAGCTGACAAATCACCTGGTGATCACAAATCCTACTAGGAGAATATTCACACACAATATAAACAAATAATAAAGAAATGAATAAAATCAATCAATCAGTCATAGGCAGGAAAAAAAAGCTAGGCTTATGTAGAAGCTGAGATTTGCCTTAGTAAGAAACCAACTGTATAATTACACCAAACTACATAACGAAATCTTTCTTGGTTTGTATAGCTTTTACCTGTACTTCCCAGAAGTTAATAACTCTTTCCAGAAATATGTGTTACCATTGCATTCAAGTGCAATTTGCCTTATTTTTTTTAATTGTATATCCAATTCAAAAAACAAGTAAATGAATGCCTCATTTCACTTGCCCATAGAGCACCTATGAAGAGGGTGAACCTTTTCATATTTATGTCTCCATTTTCTTTTCCAAGCTTGTCATTGTGCTATTTCAGGAGGCTCAGACTCACTTTGCCAAAGCTAGGTCTCAGAAGACAAAGGGTTACTGTGGCTGCTGCTCCAGGCTGGCAGTCTGTCAGCAAGAGAACTCCAGTCCCATTCCCAGTCACACATAACAGTTGTTTTAATTAGGTTCTCCCCTTTCCCCAAGAATTGTCCAGCTCATCCAGAAAAGGCCCTTTTGCTTGTGATAACCTCCTGCAGAAAATCCATAGCATAATTTCTCCCTCACTCCTGGGAAAAGGTCAAGGTAGGAAATATAAGAGGAAAACTGTTCCCAGCACATTCCCACTGGTGGGTCACTGAGTTTCACAGTCGATGCTAACTGACTTCTCCTGTGATGAGTAATTGTTTGGAGATGTCACTGCAACAATGATCTACATTTAAGGCATAGCTTGCTGCAGACAGGATTTATTCTTTCAGAATCACCTTGTTATTATTGCAATTAAATTGTTCCTTCCCTACAAACAGTGGTAGTTGGAGATTTTCTGCAAGCGCTTCTGTAGGCAATCTTAGCATAACAAAAGGACATTCATTCAAGAGCTGCATGTTTCCATCAGACTTTAATCTCCTGAAAACAAATTTTCAAAGCATGTTTCCAGCACAGCTCTCTTAAACCAGAGAGTTGCTAGGGGAAGTAAAAGGCCTTTGCAGGTAAGTCAGTAGTTATTCACAGGATCTGACATTCACTTCTTTTAAAACAAAGTGTTCGACTCTGAGTCACATAAAATATTTTTGATTAGAAAAAGAAATTAGGAGAAAAAAACCTCCAAAAGAAAAATAAAGTCCAGAGAGAATCCCAAGGGGAACTGAAATCACAGCCTCTCCCACAACTCATCTCAGAGCTGGCCTCGCTCCATTCCTTTTCCCAGCCTATTGCCACTATGAACCAGTGAAAATCTGTTCCTCCTCTTCCACAAAGATGGAGTCTCTGGCAGCTTTGCTACTGACTTAATTTCTCTGTGGCCAAATAAATGCAAGAGCTAGTAAAAGAAAAGGCACCAGACCATGCAGGGGTTGAGGGAAGAACATTCCCTTCCCTACCTGGCAGTTGCTAGATCACTGATGGGAAGCTGCACTCCGAAGTGCCCTTCCCATGTTCCTACTCTGCTCTCTCTACAGGGCCCTACTTAACTCCCTTAGCCAGGAACTGGGCTCAGCTGACTCCAAGCAGCTCCCCAGCTGAAAAAAACAGTTACCTGTAGAGGTCTTTAAAGATGCTCTTCCAAGTGCATTTCCCCGTGTTCTTCATGTGCTCTGCCCTAATCATGAATTTATGCCCTTGTACCTCATGACCTTTTCTTTTTCTTGTTAATATAGAAAGGCCACTTGTTCATGGATATTTCCTAACATGATGATGGCCATATTCTAGTGTCTGAAAGAAATAATACACTGTTTCCACAGCAAATTCTTCTGCAGGAGCAGCCAACTCCCTGAGCTACCTGCCAGGCTCCTCATCCAGACACCAGGCACCCATCCCTGGTTTCAGGGACAGCTTCCCAGGCAGGAAACAGGCACAGCCTGCCAGGGGTTACACTGCAAGGTGACACTGCCATGGGCACGTGGCTGGAGTCTACAGCAAGCTGCAAACAGGAGCCCAGAATTGTCTGGCTCCTCCTTTTCTTGGGAAAGGGGAACTTCCCAGCAATGTCTCTTTGTTCTCTGTGGTGGTTACGGGATGTAGCTGGAGTAAGAACCACACTTGTCTCAGGGCTGCTCTGATAGGGGCCTTCCTATCTGTTTTCCCTGCTTGAGTAAATTGAGTAACAAAGGAATCCTAAATTTTTCTAGATGGACAAAGGTCACCAAGGCTCCAGGGTCACAGCCAGTTCTTTGCTGCTTTCTGAGTGTATGATCTCTTCCTTGGAAGTCTGACACAGCTCTATAAAAGAGAGGAATTGGTGCTATACTTCCATAGCTCAAGAGGTTAACTAATGTTTACAAGGTGCTTTGAGACTAAATGTGATATATGTGTAAATTTGATTGTTTTAATAGACCTTCACATAGTACTTATTTCACATTGCTATTTACTAACATTATTTTTCTGAGGCTATTTTCAGCAGCATTTTCCATATGTAACTTGAATTCATTCTCCCTTCGCCCATTTAAATTATTCCTACAAGAAAGGCTGAGGGCTTAATAAGAAATTTGAATAGTACCTGTGTATTTTATCTCAGGTGGTAGATCTGACACCTCTGAATTAGTTCAGGGTTTTGTATTACAGTCTGCTAGTGAGGGTTGTAAGGTCTTGTCAAATCTCATAAACCAAACAAGGTGGATCCTTGGATGGAAACCTTGGAAGAACACCCACATGCCACGTGAAATAATATTTCACCTTCTGAATCATCAGTCTTGCCCCTGAGTCATTTCTACAGCAGGAGTTCAGCTAGGTGGCTGAGGTTCTTTGCTGAGAGTTATTATAGTTACTACCATTCAGAGGGATACATTCATCCTTACCATCTGTGGTCATTAAAGAGCTCAGAATTATTACCCCACAAAGAACAAAACTCTATATAGGTATTTTTCACAGGTAGCAGGCAGTACTTTATCTTAGAAAATACTGCCAGCAATTTCACTAGGATTCAGTAATTTTGTCCTTTTGTCTGCCTGCAACAGTACCAAACCTACAAGGTTTTATTTTTCCCAGGCACTTGGGAATAACTGCTATTACAAGAGAATCAAGTACTGACCCATCCAGCAGCCTCTTGGAATTTCTAGAGAATGTGGAAGGGAGCTGCAGGTACTTGATATGCCTCTGAATCTGGCCCCAAAGGAGCGTGAGTTCTGGAAGCAGCTGAACACTGCAGAACACTCTGAGCTCCTTCTCCACCTCTGAGAGCAATTAAGACCAGGAGAATGTGCCTTCAGAAAGAAATCCAGACTTGCACACCTAGAGCAGTGCTGGTGCATCCAGTGCTCAGTCTCTCTGCACATGCTCCTGGCACTCCCAGGGTTTGAAGACCTGATGCATTCTGAAAATGGGCTGAGTCCTTGGGGCCCCTGCCCTTAGTACAGAGGTGTGCTTGAGATGCCAAATTACAACATGTACAATTTCATGTCTGGATATCAAAAAAGCCCACGGAACACCCTTCAGCACCTAGAATCTCAGTTTAAGAATCATCTTTATTTTTCCACATTAGCTTAAATCCTAGTTGCGTAGTCCTAGTTGCCTTTGTTGCTTTGCAAAATTAATGCAAATTTCAGTCACAAATATTGTTGGGGTTTTGTTTGGTTTTTTTTTTTTTTTTTGCTTTAGAACAACAAATGATAGCTTTCTCTGAGTGTTTCTATAAGCCCTAAGAAACATGTTCTCCCTGGTTCATTCACTGCTTTGAGGGGAAAAATTACATTTTGCTGTACAGAGCCATTTATAATTTGTTTTTAATTTGTATGTATAGTACAGTTGTGTCTGGGAAGCTTACTAGTGCAGCTCATGTAATTTAATATTTCAGGAAGATTAGGATAAAAAATGGCTTGTAGAAACTCTATGACAGCTTCATTACTTGGTTCTCTTTCTAACCATGAATGTTAACCCAGGCTTCTTGCTTCCATCCCATAGGTACAATGACTTTTTTGGGTTTTTTTGTTTTTTTTTTTTTTTTATTCCATAAGGGATCTTTCTTTATTGACTTGTTTCTTTCCTCGGTGACAGCTACGTGACCTTTTTCAGGTGTGGGAGTGTATCAGCGTAGATCTAAAATGTAAGATATTTCTTCAGTAAAAATTGGTGATCAAAAGCACGCTTGGAATAGTGACTGCTTATTTATCATACTTTGCCTGAAGAGCCTCAAAGTGTTATCAGTGAAAAGCCTGAGAAAGCTATGTTGTCAAAAACTTGTGAGACTGAGAAAACATAATTGCTTCGTTATGTAAGAACGGTTTGTTGTAGCTTCTGTTGCCTGGCTGTCTAACAGAGACAATGCTTGTGGTTTTAGCTTCTCAGCTCAGCTTTGGCACTATGAATTGCTCACCAAAATGTGTTTATTTACTTTTGTACCCATCTGACTTGAATGGCGTCATCAGATGAATGCTTGATATCACACTAAGGGGTTGAAAAGCTACCGAGCTGGAATCAGAGATCCCCACAGCACTGCAACAAACAGTACCCAGCTGCATGCACACTCATACTCTGTTCCAACATGACAGAAAATGAGTACACATAAGGCACTTTCAGCTGGTCACTACAAAAATCAGGAGGGTGTCATGAACAGTTATTGCCAGAAGAGGCTGGGAGCAGGGATAGTAACTTTTCATCCATGTGATCACATCCAAACAATGCCCTTTTCCACAAAACATGGTCTTGGGATTGGCACAAAGGAAATTTAGGTATATCTTGCAGGTTTATGCCAAAATTACATCCATACTGACTTAAACTGTTTGGGAATTATTACTATCCTCTATCCTGTCTATGTACTTAGAAGGAGGCACCCAAATCTTAATGGTTCCCTAGAAATTAATAGGATAATAATAATGTTTTGACTTCTAAAGATCTGTTGGTCCCAAGCTGAGAAAAAAAAGTTGCCAGCTCACATCTCTCCATGAGAACGAAAAATAACAAGGATGATGGCTCACCATCTGTTCAGCAATTGATATGGAGAGGTTGGAGGATCTCAGTCCAGTTCTTAGCAGATGTCTCTTGGCAGCATCCATGCCCACTGAGGGTGTGCTCACCCGTGTGCACTCAGCTGTGTGCAGAAGCAAGGCTCAACACCAGCACTGCCTACACACTGCTCTTGCACATGCACATCCAAATCCAACACCCTCCTTGGAGGGGCAAATTCAATTTCAAACTGCCTGAACCCTCATGTCCTGCTGACACAAGAGCATTACAATAACTGGGATCAAACTCAAGCCACACAGCAGATTGTTCCGGGCTCCCACTGATGTGTGTCACACCCCTTTAATTATGCCCATGACAAGGCACTAACAGGGAAAGCTCTCTAATATATTATTCCCATTCTAACCACCTATTAACACCACAGATGAGAATTTTTCTGCTAGATGCACTCTCTCGCTCCAGTTACATGTTCCTTTGCTGCATCTGTAAGCTGTATCAACTTTTGAAACGTTTCAATTTCACTTCAGAAAGACAGTGCACCTGCAAATCTTAGATCATACAGGGGTCTGCATTCAGAGCTTTACCAGTCTGCTGTCTACAGCAAATTGAAAAAAAAGGCTGTTAATTTAAAACTACACCACAGGATATGCCTTCCAGATGAGTTACTTCATATTTGATTGAGCATTTGCTTTTCTCACCTACAAGGCTTTGATTGCCACTAATCTTCCTGGATGCAGTGTCCTGGATCAAACTGGCTCAGACTCCAGCACTGACTTTATTCTGTCAAAGGCTTTACGGAAAACTGTGCTGGGAGGCGTGCTCACAAACACAGACACTTTTCCCTGGATTAATTTAACAGGCAGATGAAGCTTCCAGCTTCAGTCTTCCAGCCTTGGGGAGATCAGCAGGCCTGTGCAGAGGTCCCTGGGGAACCTGCTCCTGTTCCTGCTGGAAGTACTCTGCTTTATCCTCCCTTGTCACATATTACAGCCAACCTAGAGGTGTGTGCAGTGGGGAAATGGCTCATCTTTGCCTGATGAGCAAACGGGGAGAGCCATGGGAAGGTAAGGGAAGAATAGAAAAAAATTGGCAATGTATCCTGTTTCTGGAGAGAGAGACAGCTCCTGTATGACCAGGAAGAGAAAAGTCGTAAACTGTGAAAAGAGATACGATGGAGAATGAATGGGAACCACTGCTGTCCTTGAGTTTCACAGACTGGCTGGGGAACACAAGCAGCTCCTCTTCTTTGAGCACCCCACGGGCATCACTAACAACAGACATGTCTCAGAATCTACAAAATCTACCCTTTTCTTTCCCTCAGGCACAAAACTGGATTCTGTTAGTCTTGAAAAATGCACAGAGAAAATCTGGAAGTTCACGAGTCACTGGAAGCTCATGGCTGGAGACATATCCTGAAGAATCACTATTGATTTTCTGTGTTCTCATACTCACCCCTAGGCATAATTTCTTGGCCACTACCCAGGGACAGGATGCTGAGCCAGATGGACCTTTACTCTGAGCAAATGTGGCCTTTCTGATGTTCCCCTGTAAAGTATGACAAACTGATACTTACAAAAAGCAGTAAAATTTTTAATTCACTGCTGACAAAAACATCAGTTTAACATCCATTATCTACACCATTAAAAGTCCTGGTACACACTTCTTGTTTTGTAATGACAACAATAAAAGCAAAAATACTCAGAGACAGGCTATTTACTAGCTCCTTCATCAGTTATGCTTCTAAATTTTCTGATTCTCTTCTAGTTTTTGAGATTAAAACCAAAAGAAAAGGTAAACTGGTACTGCAATGAAGAGCCATCAGAAGAACAATTACTGCAAACCTTGTGAAAAGTTTGGAGAACAGCCTGGTCAGCTGCTTTCCTTGCATTGTACAATCTTACTGGGAACATGGATAGTTTGTCTTCCTCTGAGAACTCCATGAGCATATCAAATCACAGAGAAGTACGTCTACAATGATTAAACAATATTGGTAGACTCTTTTTTCCTAGAATAGTCCTGTACAATTAAAAGCTGTCACTTGAACACTGGTAGTTTCAATCTTTACGATTATTTTTTTGCGCATTTTTAAATTACTTTTTTGAGGAAAAACATCCAAAGTTACATCCTCATTATTACTTTGAAAGAAAATGAGTAATGAATGACAGGTACCTCACAAGGACAGCTACCCAAGTCCTGAACAGACTAAGAATTTCCTGCTTGGGAATGTGATAGGTCACAGCACAGGATAATACAAGGCAGACAGCAGCCTGTCCTCTTTAAGGAACAGTAAAATTGTGTCCTCCCTCTTATCTCTGGGTTCATTGATTTCATAAACAAGTGGGAGAACATTACATTACAGCTTCAGTACTGACACTTGATAGAAATGAACATAAAGGCTGTGGGGCACTGAGCTCCCACTGGTGCCTGTGACACCAAATGGATCACCTGTGTTGACACTGAGAACAAGCACAGGAGGAAGTTTGCTTTGAAAGTCACATCAGTGATTGGGTGTCAAATCCTGGGGGCTGGCACTCAGCTCCATGCAATGCACCAATGCTCTGCCCTTTCAGCTGAAAATGCATCACTGAATCACATTTCTTGCAGTGAATGATTCAATAGCTGCTGGTCCCTTGGCCTTGGATCAACTGGTGAGAAACCCACGCTGGAGCTCACTGAGTGAACTGTTGGAGCTGTGTGATGGGATTGCTCAGAGAACACCTTATCTGGGGGATAAATGACAAATTTGTTTGTGTTTGTGTACAGATCCTTTAAGGAGAACTGGTTGCATGACCTTTGATTGAAATGTCTCCTTACATTTGATGTCTCACAACTTGGGACATTTTCAGTGATATGGACCCATCTTTCCTATGTTGGCCAAGTTTGGATTAGTTTTGAAGGTTCATCCATAATGGAAGGCTATTAAGAAATGTATATATTTAGTCCAAATTACTGGACATTTCTTTTGCCTCTGAAAAGTTCTTGCACATGCCTGTCTCCTCTTAAAAAGAGTAGTGGATTTACTGCAGTAAGAGCAAACCCATAATTAGCTCCAAAGAGAATAACATTTCATTGTCCAAGCAAAATGTATTGTTTTATAATACTGCAGTTTTGTTTTCCTTAACGAAGATGTAGGTACTAAATTATTGAATTCAGCTCTACTTTCTTTACTTAAACACAGAAACTCCTTAAGTATTTTCCTCAGGACTATTCAATAGAGTTCATTCAAGGAAAACAAAATGTAAAGCTTTTTACAGGGTTGTGACTTGGAGAAGGCTTTTGTAAAGATACTCTTAGAAAAGCATTTGTTTTTCCAGCTCCATAATATAAGCTAATAATGACCATTCTTAAAATGAAAAGCCAGTTGATAATGTTAAAAATGAACCTTTGTCACATTTTTCAAAACAACTCTTGATAATATGAAAATGCCACATGGCAGTTTTCATTTTGAAGCTCTTCAATTTCTTCCTTGCTTTAAAGACACTGACCAATTTTCCAAGTTTTATTTGGCTTCTGTGTAAGGTCCTCCCTACAGAAAGCCACAACATTTCTTCAGTTTACCCAGATAAATTTTTGAGCAGAGCTTTCCCTTCCATTAGGAGAGCAAACCTGATCCTGCAAAAGCAAGCATAATCCTCTCTGCATTACTGCTAACTGCACTCCAGAGTACTTGTAAAAACACATTCTCCTAGCCAGGCAGTCACATTAGAAACATCTGTGGGTCATGCCAAGTACTGCCAGAGAGAGAAATTAATCTTCTCTTGTAAAACCTCTCAGAAGACAATCACAACCCCCAATTCAAAAAGAAAATATTAGTACTTTTGATTTTGGGGACTGAGCCAAATAATATTTA
Organism: Cettia cetti; assembly: GCA_013401135.1. Lineage (NCBI taxonomy): Eukaryota > Metazoa > Chordata > Aves > Passeriformes > Sylviidae > Cettia > Cettia cetti. Next base: position 34,681 of record VZUI01079310.1, read on the forward strand.
AAAAGCAGATGGGTCTCAGCTTGGTCCTTTTAATGTAACTTTGATGTACTCTGTTGAGCAAATGCCTAATAACTTTGTGGGTGTTTGCTTAGAAATGGCATTTAGTTCAAACACTGGTTCAGTATCTGTACTTTAAACAGTCAAGTGAAGCTGCTGAATTTGAAAGAGAAGGAAATTCAAATGCTTCACTTGGTCATTTAGAAAAGGTGGAACTTAGAGGAGAGTAAGACTAGAGTGGTAAATAAGACTCGGGAATGTGACAGAGACAGCATAGCTTGTGCACAGATGCACACAAAGAGGTACCTGATGTGCAAAGGTTTGCCCACATTTTTAAGTCAGGTTAGAATGAGACCTGCTGGCTCCTGAGTTATCTGTAAGGACAAGGTGAAGAGCATTTCACAGAACCAGTTAGGTTGGAAAAACCTCAGCGATGGAGCCCAGCCTCTGACCAAACACCACCTGGGCAATTAGACCATTGCTCTGAGTCCTTTTCTTAAGGGCCTCAAGGGACAGCAACTGCACCACCTGTGCTGTTGAAGAAATACTCTCCTGAACTGCTACCCTGTGAAGTTCACTTTGTGCCATTAGAGTAATTATTCTGCCATAGAAGAGGTCCCTGGATGGAGAGCTCACACTTGGATTCAGCTTTTAGGTGCACATAGTCATGATCCAGAGTTCCTATTCAATCTCAAACCTAGTTTAGCATGACAGTGGGCAAAACCCTTCAATTGTTTCAAAGCATCCAAGTGAGAGAACCAAACCCCTGACAGTGATGCAGCATGGCTCAGTCAAAAGTGAGTCAATACACAGAGGCCTTGCAGCAGAGACCTTTCAGTGAACCTCCTTTACACTCTCCAGGTATTTCTGGCTGAGTATGGATTTCAGAACGTGACTCTACGTGAAAAGAAATGAGAGGATAATTTCCATCTTGTACAAATACCAGCTGCAAGTCAGTTTTCACCCTCCCTTAGATCAGCCTCACTGAGAGATTCAGTTATGATGCTGCAGTTCCCCTTTGCTCTGACAACACTGTGGAAAACACTGGCCTCACCTTCTCCACACTGCCTGAGCAATACAACAAACACAGAATGTTTTGACAGCATCTCCTCTGAACTCTGGAAACAGTGTTTGCTGGAAACACCTTAAAAAGCAAGCTGGAATTCTGAGTTTACAGAAAGGATTCTTACTCAGTTTATCTGTTCTACATGCTTTTGTAAATCTTATCTTTACTAATGAAGCAACAATCATAGGGGAATGAGCTGGATTTTGTCCTGTCTCTGGCACTACCAGCAGAACTGTCAGCTCAGCACTATTTGTAGATTTTCTCTTGCTTGGCTGATGTGAGAGACACAGCACATTTCTCGGGCAGAGGATGAGTCTGTGGGTCAGACTCTTTGCTCCAATACAGACTCAGGGATTTCAAAACAAATTTTATGGCACAGTCATGCTTCAAAAGTAATGGTGAGCTTCTATACTCTTTCTACTCAATGTGTTTCAGAGTAAGTCCTCAATTTTTCCAATCTTAAAAGACAAATGTCAGGCCTATGGAGCCAAATTTCTCACTAATGTAGTTTGAAGCATCATCAGTTTATATATACTACAGGGGATCAATCTCTTTCTAAAGAGTCCTGTTGATTTTTATCTATTATTTTCTTTTAGGCTTCTTACAGTTTTTTTTAGTTAGCATTTAAACAGAATTTCTTGCTCTCTGGAGGAAACCCCAGCCTGACAAAAGGCTGTCAGGATCCTACCTAGCACCTTTCAGAATGGGAATCAGACTGGCTGCATTTTGGAAGTAGTTACAGATTTTATTAAAGAAGCCTATGGAGCCCTAGCAGGCCTGCCAGTTGACTACATGCTTTCAGATGTTTTTGACAAACGCCGTTTAATTTTTAGTTCCTTTACCAGATTTTTCCATTATCTCTCTTGACACAGCTTCTTACCACACACAGATCACTATTGATCACAGATTAGGAGCTTTTCTTTTGAAGGTTCATACACATACATCCCTTCTCTCCTTTCCAGGGCATTCATTTTTGTTAATTTCTCCTTTTAATCCTGATGGGCAAACAGTACCAGCTCTGTGTTTGCTCTCTCTCACTGCCTGATTCACAGCACAGTCAGACATGGCAGGAACATAACACAGGACAATTTACATCTAATATTGGAATAGACATTGCAGTGACTTACAGCATAAGGAGAACTGTAAAAGACTTCTCACCTGTAGCTATTACACAGACCAATTTATACAGGAACACATCCTGAAGCCAAGCATAGGACAGTCTAATTTAGAGATGCCAAAGATCAGACCTCTTCACAATTTAGTGCACCCTCAGTTACACCCAGAATCAGAGGTAGCTGAAGATATGCTGTAGGTGCATAAATCTCCCTCAAGAAAAATCAGATATGAAAGACAGTCTCTCAGGCTGCCAGCAATGAAGAACTTTCCCTTACAATATAATACCAGTCACCTTAAAAACTTACATTTTTGGGATATTTTGGAAGGAGAGTGGAGGCAGATACACATTCTACAGTCATAAGTAAATGTCAACATGTTGAAAGGGAGATCTGCAGTGTGAGGTTTGTCACAGTGCTCAGAGCTGATTCTGGATAAGTTTTGAGGAGAACTCAGGGCCTGTGTTTGCAGAGAAGCTGAGGTTGAGCTGTAACAGCCAGTTCCAGGATAACCAGCTGAGACTACAACTCTGACTTCCAGTTCTGATTTTGCTTTATGGAACACCTTGCATGTCATCATTCCCAATGCCATTAACAGCCACAAAGAGAGGGTTTACAGCAAAAATGAGAACCCTTTTTCCTTTTCTGTTTTATGCATTAATGTGGCATTAAAATAGAAAAAAACCCAAGGAAAGATATAAAGGTAAGAAAGAAATAATACTGCCATTTTGAAAACACTTAAATTCAGCACTGACCTGGCAGCTGTGAAAAAGAGGGTCTTTGCAAGCTGCCACCACCACCTATAATGTTTCACAGTGGATTTAACACAATGCCTCTCCAGGTATAAAGAAGCAAACAGCACCAGTCCTGGGATTGATATTTTTCAGAAGGGGAAAGAAGGTTAGGCAGAACATTGATATTCATGTCCCATCCTCCTTTCTTCACCTCTCCCTTCCCATGATGACTTTGGGTATTTTATATACAACAAGCCCACTATTTATATTAAGGAAAAAACACAGCCTACCTGCTAGATAGGAAACATACCCCATATTTCAGAAGAGCAATAATGTGGAAATGACTTATCATGTGTGATTCAGCCTTGTGTTCCAATATGCAGATTGGCATCACCACAATCATCACTACGGTGAACACATTTAGCACAGAGGATCACAGATTCAGCTGCAAAACACAGTTTTTAGGCACAGTGTTGCACACTGAACTCCCCAGGCCCAAGAAACACATTGGGACAGACCCTCAGAAACCAGCTCTGCAGGAGTTTATAATGCAAAGGAAAAACCTGGGTCTCAGGCATCTGGGTGGCAGATGCACCAAAGTTCAGCATTGGCCTCTCTCTTGCAGCCTCCAGCTGCCCCGTGGTGCAGCAGCAGGATGGGCTGAGGAGGAAGCCCTGGGGTCACCCTGCTGTGCTGCAGGCAAGGCACAGGTAAGCCAGGCATGTTCTGGGATCAGGCAAGGGCAGCAGGTGAGCTGCCCAGCTCAGGCATTCATTAATGACACCTACCCATGTCAAAAACCCCTGTGGGGACCATTTACAGGAAGAGATAGAAATGAAGCCCAGGGCTGCACACACCATGCTTTGTGAGTGCCTAGGACACCTTTTTCTCACTGCCAGCCCATTGCTGCTAAAAGAATAACCTGTTCATTGATGGTTGTGTACCAGGTAAGCTGCCTTTCATCGTTTCTCCCCCAGGGTGATATGGTTCATGCTCTTCCTCCCCTCATTCCCCATCTCCTCTGTACTGAAGTTCTGCTCTTCTCTGACAAAGGGGACTGCACACCCCCAGCAAGCCGTGCCATACCCATTGGGCCTGCTGTTGCTAAGAGACAGAGAGAGAGAGAGATCCTACCCACTCAAATTCCCCTACAAATCCCAATATTACTCCTATTGCTACTCTCCAGCCCTACTGGGATACTGTTGATGCAACCTTGGTATCCAGCAGATCCATATGGGTTTTATGGGATGTTTCCTCCCACTGACCAGCACTAGTATCATATTTTGGGACTTTCTCACTACAGTAGATAGCATGATAGCATGTTGTTAGGGAATTAGCACAATGCAAACTACTCTTGTGGGAAACCACCAAGGCCAGAGGAGGTCAGAGATCTTACCTAGATCTGAAAGGCATATGTAGATCAAGACAGGTTAAAAAAAAAAAAAAAAAAAAAAATCCTTGGAAAGCCAAGCTAAAAGTGGGCCATTAGAGGTCACAGCAACTGGCACAGCACAGGACTGGACTGCTCTACTGCCTAAAGCCCCTCCAAATGTTACTAATTATGATTTTATTTCTGTGTTATTTCTGTCTCCCTAGAATGTAGAGGAGACAATACTTCTGGCAGGAGTGTCTCTCAAGCTTACAGAAAGGCTAGCAAACACCAAATAATAACAGACCTTACTGAGAAGGGAAAAATATGGGGTAAGTTTGAGAAACTCCCCTGAAGTCTTGTCATGTTGCTAGGCTGCCAGAGTTATCAAATCACTTCAGTCCCTGACAGTTGTGACAGACTTTGGCCGACTCGTAATAGTTCACAATTTCAAGGTCTGTTTACTGCCCATGTCTTTCAGGCACACCACCTACAACTTGCTGGATTCTTAATTGTCCTTTTAATTTGAGACACCCATGAGTATGTACGGAGAGAGTTCAACCATCACACCAAAACCATGGAAATGTGCCAGTGGATGATGTCATGATACCTTTGTATGTGCACAGAAATTGCTTAGGCTGCAAAGCTTCCCCAGCTGAACAGGAAGCATAAGGATAGTAGATTATGGAGACTGAGAGGAGACTATCTCAATATCTCAAAAAAAATTTTAAAAAAAACAAAATAAAAATTCAAGGTTATGAACTGGTCAAAGAGCTCCAGATTAAATTTACATTGAGAGTAGAGCTTGGGGTACAGCAGCAAACAACTTCAGAAGTAGCCATGGGAATGCTGTTAATTAATAAAGGGAGCAAAGAGATTTGGGATCAGTCTGTAGGAAACTGGGGCTTCTGTTCCACCTTTACAAGTTGAACCTTCCATTCATAAGCCAGACAGACATCAAATCAAACAGGTCACCCCAAGAAAGGCACAACTAGATGGCAAACTAGCCATCTGCTTGTGCCTTTGTCAACAGGGCTGAAAAGCCCTACCCACTCTCAAATCACCTCTCTTCATATAGATATTTGTGCAAAGTGATCAAATCTTCTGTTATCTTCCCATAGATGACACACTTAGATAATTTGAAAGCGATTTTAAAGGATTTAAACTTTTAAAGGATTTCTAGTATCAAATAAATCTGTTTTGGAAAGAAAAAGGTAACACCTCAAAGTTTACAATAACAAGTATTCCTCTTCCATGTGCTGGAAGGCAGTTAGGGATCAAAATCCCATGCAGACCCCCTGAGGGGAACAGAAACTTCTGCAGAGAGAGAAAAATCAGAAGAATACAGGAAACTGATGGGCAAAGCAACAGGTGGAGGCTGACAGAAGTACTGCTCCCTCTGACAAAGAAGAATTATAGATAGCTGAGAACATGGCATGTCTGAGGGGACAGCTCTTCCACAGAGTAGAAAGGCAAATTATACACAGAAGAAGCAGACGTGGATAAAACAAGTTTTCTGTGCAATGTTTATAAGGAATAGGGAATGTGGAGAAGATGCCAAGAACAGCCATACATTTTTGGGAAGAAAGCAGAAATAGTCAGAAATTGAGATAATGCCAGAAATAGTTATAAAATTTTTTAGAATGTCACAAGGCTGACAAAACATCAGGGCCAGATGGGAACTGTCTCAGAAAAATCAAGCAATTAACTTAAAAAAAACCAAAAACCCCAAACCAACCAAAAAATAATTAAAAAAAAAACCTACAAAAAACAAACCCAAAACAAAAAATACAAAAAAATACAGCAGCATAGGAATCAAAGGAGTGAGGTCCATCATGCTTCACCCCTGCCACTTTCACGTGGACAAATGAGTGAAATTAGCCCTGCCTGAGCTCAGTAAAAGCCATCTTGGATGTGCCACAGGAAGATAAAACTCCTGAGGGTGCAGCTTATTACAAGAAAAAACTTCTCTGAGTTGCAGCCACTTGCAAGGTGTGCATCTCAAGAGACAGCAAACCCCTTTGGGGAAAGCTGCTGTCCACAGCACTTGGTGTTGCTGCTGAGTAAGAGGGATGGGGACACTCCTCTGGGAGGAGAGTGTTAAAAACCAACCAGAGAGACCAGAAGGGAACAGGACCTGATGGGTTGAGGAGGTGCTGGTGCATATTGAGGGATTCAAAAACCAGGAAAAACCCCACAGCCTCACTTCCACAGCAAGGGGGTGGGCACAGAACAGAGGTGTTAATTAAGGACACACAGGAACCACTCAGGAAGTTATGACTTCATTAATGATAATGGCTAAATGGAGAATCATATTTAAAGCTGTTGGGCATGGGTTTTCCTGTTTAATTGGGTATTTGAAATGCTCTTTTAAATGCAGTGAAATATAACAGAGAAGTCTGTTCAACACAGAAGCACACTGGGGCAAAGTTTCCCAAGCAACGAGAGTAAGGGTTTCACAAGAGGAATGTGCACTGGCCTTGCAGATAAGGCACTAGAATGCTTAGGGTGAGATCATGTAATTGAATCTCTCAGTCTCTGGTGACACGGCTGGACAGTTCCCTACAACCATATCAATAATAACTATTCCAGCTGCCTCAGTCAGCATTTCCATAGGGCCCAGGAGAATCAGACATTGCAGTGAAATTTTTACCAGCTATTTGTCACACAAAGTCCAGTGCAGATTTCCTCAGCAATGAGCCCAAGGCCTCCTCTGGCACAGAAAATCACTTTGGGATAGAAAGCACCACTGAAAACTGCAATCTCCCTGAAATAAAGTGGTTCAGATTGAATTAGGCAGTTTTGTTCAAGGGTAGAAAACTGCAGGCTGTCCTCTCTCCCTCAGCCTTTGAAAACCAAAAGCAGTTATGGAAACCTTTCCCTGAGCTCACCATAGTTCTCTATCCAGCATCTATCTAGCTGCTACCCCTTTTTGCCTAAGAAATCCAGAAACTGAATACTTTCCACCACAAGCACCCCTTTCATGGTTTTGGGAATTCTTCCTGCCCAGTCCCCATTGCACTTGACTCATCTCTTTAAATCAGTGTCCCAGGTAGAGGCGTCCTGTGGGCGAGAATAACTCACAAGATCAGCAAATGCAACATTAATCCCATTCGAGATTAAAAGGAATTTAAGCAGGTGTTCTTCTATGCCAAAAAGCAATTTAAAGTAATCTTCCAGCTCTGGCAGGAGAAATAAAAAAAGAAGTAGATGGATCTCAGGAAGAAAATAAATATCTTAGCAGGCAGTGGTTTAAACTGATAGCACATTGATAGAACAATAAGTCTTTTGCAGCTGGATGAAACACTAAAATAAATGAACCAGCCTTCCCTCCCATGTGTCCTTGCTTGAGTCCACTTGCAACGGGACTTTCAGTCCCCATGCACACTGCTAATGTCAGCGCCCATTGCCTGAGCAGCAGCTTCTTTCATTATTGCCTTCCTGATTATGACAACCTTCAATTTTACATTCACAACTCTTGCCAACATTAGTTGGCTGCACTAAGCTTTGGGTGAAGATTTGCAATTTTTTCTTTTGCTGAACAAGCTTAAAAATACCATTTTTCTCCTATTTTAATTCCTAATAGCTCCAGAACATTGCTACAATCTGTTGTATGTCAGTGCAGCATTTACAAAACGAGCGAGCACACTCTCAGAAAATTAAGTCCCCTGCTTGCTCCTAAGGGAGGCAAAGAATCGGCAGCAGATAAAGTTCATGTTGCAGCAAATATTTGACAGTGCATATCTAAAACTTCTCCCTCTTGAACATAACAAGAGGCCTCCCCTTTGGATCACAGGATGCCCTCTCACCAAGTCCCATCCCCACTGGAAAACTTGGAGTCCATGATATGGTTATGATATTACCAGTGGATTATATAATAAAGCCCTCCAAAATCCTTACACATCACTGACCATCAGTGGTGGATTTCAAGAAAGCATTCCTCAGGAAAAACCCTTTTGTCTGTTCTCAGCAAGTCTGCTTGAAACTATTAAACTCCTGCTGAGGATACCTACACCTTGGAACAGACCAGAGACCTACTGCTGTCCCACAAAGGGCTGGACAAAACCTTCAGCATGGACCAGAGCCCAGGCAGCCATGCTTAAGAGAACATAAAACATGTTCTATTCCATGCATAACACTCCCCATCCCACTGGAAACCCCTGAGCTATCCAGCAGTGCTTATGGCTTACACCTCATCTGGTGTGACCTGTGTCAGAAGAGCTGCTGATTTCCCTTCAGTCGAGACTACAAAGTTATGGGCAACTACAGCAGAGAAACAAAGACTGAATGACTCATTCTTCTGGACCTTTAAATAATTTTTATTATTGGTCTCTCCAGAGAAGAGGTAGAACAGTACAAGGAAGAGAACTCTTTTCCACTGTTCCTGTGTGGGTAAATTTGATTCCTCACAGCTGTCAAATAGATGGGTACCTTTCTCCAGGATCAAAATTTATGTGTGCTGGTAAACCAGTCTCTGTCTCCACCATGATTCAAGCAAATCCCAAGAAAGGGAAACAGCATATGCTTTTCTATTTCTCAGCTTTCTGAAAGGGCTGTCTTACAATACATAACATTTAATCCTGTCTGAACTAGCTCTGAGAAGTAAAAAGTACTATGTAAGAGGCAAAAAATTTGATCTAAGGAGCAATTTCATTTAAGGCAGAGCATGACAGCTTTGCAGTAGCTTACCTGATAGACTGCTGTGGTTCTCAAGCCACAGAACATCATTTGCCTCCCTCATAGTTAATCTGAGAGAAACAGACTGTGTGCAAAAAGCTCCCATCTCATCTCACACTCCTACTAGAAAACATATCCAAGAATGACCTTAAGGGGGCCAATCCAAGTGTAAAATGAAGGGAATCTCATCTGTCCAAATATTGCCTTAAGCTGTAACTCAGGCATCCTAAAGTCCCTAAATCCACCCAGTAATCCTTTCCCACTTACCTTTCAGGATTGTTTAATCTTTCAGGCGCCTAAATTTAAAGGTGCTTCATTACATAGACAAATTATTTCCCTGTCACATAATTGCTGTTGCCTGCTGCTCATTAGTGCTCCTCTATGAATAGTGGCATTTCTCTATCATCTGCAGTTCTGCTGTGATTTACTTTAGGCTTTTGAATCCTACCTACGTCCTTCAGGGTAGCCATGACCAGAGTATGATGGTAACAGCACTCAGCTTTTGAATTACAGTCTCTGGCAAAATGTACTCACTCAGGAAACCAAACACACAGATGCTTGGCTCTACTTTGCACAAAGTGTACTAAACCATTAGATGCTTGTCCTCCAAAGAGGGAAAAGCACAAAGGATGCCAAATGGATGAAGATACCTCCTTTTCCCTATAAGTTTCTCTTAAACTTAATCATAGAAACAAATGCTCAACTTAAGCAGACTTGATCATTCCTGGAAAACTGAAGAATCTGCCCCTCCACCAGCTGCAACACAGAACTTACATAGCTGTGTAAGGAAACTGGAGGTTTTGGGTGAGGCTAAAAGTTCTTGAAGGAATAGGGTCTCATCTTGGCCTTCAGCAGCAATTTGGCCGTGTTGGAATAAGGCTGGTACCAGAAGCTACAGGACAAGGCTGAAAGAGAAAAATGGATCAGCATGTGGAGACACTGGGTTTGGCAAGGAGATGCCCCCAGCAGAAAAGAAGGGAGAAGAAAAGAGACTGTATTGTGAGGTGTAGGAATAAATTTGGAAAACACAAACATTTTAAACCAGAAAGCCTTGGGCATTTCCAAACATGGCAACTGATCTACTGAGCCATTGTATGAGAGCAACTGAATAATCCAAAATACTAAATGTCACAAGAGCTAACACCTAGAAACTTAGTATTGCCCACAGTTACAAGAAGTGACTGCCCAGAAGCATCACATAATGCCTGTGATCAATAATTAGTTCATCTTGAGGAGGATTGCTCAAACCAAAGAACTTGATGGAAGTGCACAGAATGCTAATTCAGTAACAAAGTGTTATGCTATGTTGCAAGGTAGAAAGTTTCACAGAGAAAGAGGCTGTAAAAGGGGGTAATGAGGTTATATCAAGAAAAAGAAGAAAAGGGAACTTTTCAATAATGTAAGAGATTCTCCATAAACTTATATGGTGATAGAGACATTCAAGACTCTTAAAATATAATCTGCAGTGAAACAAATGGCCAGTGCCACAAGCTTGCCCCCTGTGACACTGGCAGCTGGTGTTTATAGTGTTTCTGATGTGTTTATAGCCTTCCTGATGTTTTCCATATGTTTGTTCCAATGGCAGAAGAGAAATGAGGGGAAAAAATACAGGTAGTACAGAGTTAATAGAACAAGGACCTCCTTTATTATAGATTTTTATGAGTGTCTGAAAATAAATTAATATCTGCCTCTAAGTTTTGTCATTTTTGTCAATTCCCATCCAAAAGACTTAATGACAGGGAAGAGCAAAAGAAAGACTAAGACAAAGAACATTACTTCAGTGGCAGAAAATTATCAACAGGATACAATTCAGAGCAAAGGACTTCCATTGGACAGGAAGCTGGTGTCAGGGGGCAAGCAGGGTAGAAGTAGATTCTAGTCAGGTTGCTTTCTTTATCTTACATGATGCAGCTGCCTGACACTATTGATGGTTTCAGTAAAGGTTAACATCTTTGTTAACCTGTAACAGTCACAGGTAAGTCCCAGAATAAATTTCTGAATCTCTAGAGATCATTCTAGAGGTGTTGCCAAATCATTTGGACAAATTGAGACTGATATTAAGCTTAAGCCACACAAGTTTAAAACAGCAACCCACAACTGAACTGCAGACAGACCCAAATCCAAAGCTGTGATACAATAATCAATAAATTGAGCTCCAGATTTTTGTTCACATCTCACACTTCTTGGAAAACTCTGAATGCAGGAAGACAAACTAGGGACTGGGGTATCCGCTTTGATGACTCAAAATGGGACAAGGGAATGTTTGTGCTTGCAGAACTGTTTTGGGTCTGTCCAGAATGTTTCTCTAGTGCCTGTCCTCTTTCCTCACCTGCCTTGTCATTGTTATGATAAGAACAGATTTTCCTATTTTCCCAGGTTTTTTTGTTGGGAGACTTTACTTACTGTGGATTTTCTCTCTCTGAGCAACACAGTTCACACTGGGTGAATTTAGGGGATGTTACAGAGCCTGGCACACACATGTGGGGCAACACGTAACAGTCCAAAGCTGTTTGGAGGAAGAACAACTGCATGAACACTGAGCTGAGAAGAAAGAAAACCAGCCACACACATTAAAACATGAAGACTCTTGTGGCAAGGTCCTCGTGTTTCACAGAAATTACTGCAATTCATTTTGCACAGGCTGTAAGGATGAAGGGATGCTTTAACTGAAGCCCAGAAAGGAAGGCAGGAGCCAGAGGAACAGACTTGTCCCAGAGTCCTAAGCATTTCTTTGTGATCTTGGTACCATCACATGTTTTCAAGACATATCAGGACACAGCTGTAAATGCCAATATTAAAAGTCTTAAGCTATATAGATATTAAGATTTCCAGTTGTTTTTATGCTCGTGGAACAGAATAATAATAAATAAATATGAAACTGCTATTGTTCCTGGTGGAATCAATGCAGGATTTCCACCAGATTGGACACAAAGAATCTTTTTTTTTAAGACTAGTGGGAAGCCTTGTGTATGCAGGATATACACATGTACTATGTCAGCAATAAGTTTATTTCTCATTTGCACCAGGAAAAGCTCACTGAGTCACAAACCCAGTCTCATGTGACTCTCTGACATTTGTCAGATGGAAGCAATTTATGAGGTGTCAGTGTCACAACAGTCTCAAGACTCTGTTCTGACACGGGCCACAAGTGGCACTTAAATAAGTCATTCCTCTGCACAGAGGTACATTTGTCTCTGTGAGGACACAGGGCTGTGCCAGCCCCAATTTCAGCTGGTACAATGGGTTTTCTAGTTGCAGACATGTCTCCAACCTCCTGCACATGAATGAAATTAATTGATCTTTTCTGTTAGGAGAGCACCGTACTCCTTGAGCCAAACTCTGCTTTCAGTCACAGCACGTGGAGCCATGCTGGATTTACTCTGGTGTTCTGAGTGCAGACTGCAGGGCTCCTCCTGTCCCTCAGGGACTGTTAGGGAGCAGCAGCTCTGCCTGGCTCCTTATTGTCTTTGTTAATAACACTTCTAATGACTTGTGTTTGCATCTATTTTTGCATCTCTTAACATACTTGTGAGACGCTCAGGGCAGCTTTGGAAGGAACCCAAGCTCAGGAGCAGGGTGTATTTAAAATAGATGGACCCCTGGTTGCTGTAGATATGTCATTGGTATTCATTCAGTTTGCAGGAGTCTTTCTCTCCCTTTCCAAACTCAGAGACAGCCTGTGGAGTGCCCAGTCCTCAGAGCACTGTAACAGAGAAGCACCATCCCTTCCTTTTGCAGGACCACCAATTCTCCACTGAACAACTTGTTCTCCACAAGAACATCACAAATACTAGGGCAGGCAGGGAAAGAAGAAAAAGTCATTTTACAGCTGCAGGGTAAACTAAGTCTAAACAATCTGATCTTAAGCTCCCTTTGGCCTGACAACACCTCCCTCATTGTTTAGTGTAGAACTCAAAATGCCCATACCCGCAAAATGTTTGAGATACAGCTTATTCAGGCTCTGTAGAAAACAAAGGGAAAAACTCCCATCATGGAATCTCCTATGACAGCTCCTTGAAAGTCGGCTAGTGGCCACAACAAATCCCTTCTCCTGCTCTCAGCTAGGATATCATTCTCCTCTGACTGGGTGTTTGGTAGCCATGAGCCACACACTGGAGTCCCTCAGGCCTGATGGATACCTCAGGCCTGGAATTCTTGGGATACTGATCAGAGCTCCAGCATCTACTACCCACAGCACCACCCACATGCAGTGTAACTCACCACAAAACCTTGGCAATAAGGCCACCACTAGCAACCAGAAGTCCAGCTCAAGCCTGGTCAGCACTGAGACAAGGCTGTTTCACACACAGGCTCTCTGTCCACACCTGCTTATCAAGGAACAGAAAACTACACTCCACTCTTTGCAAGACTGAAGGAAGTCAGATGCCAGACTCCTCTGGTTCTAAGGGCTACAAGAATGTGGAAAGCCCAGCCACCTGCAGGATGCCCTTGTTGCCACCTGGGCCAGCACCACCTACTCTTTCACCAGACATCCAGGAGATTCAGCTATCTCAGCTTCCTTTGTGCCTGCCCTTGACACAGCAGCACTATTTGTCTTCAGCTTTACAGTGTATCCTGCAGCACTTCTCCAGAGAGAAGTCTGGGGGAGAATGTGTTCCCAGCCCTGTCTGTCAACATACTGGTACTGGTGTGCCAGGAGAGTTCCATGATCTAAAACACCACTTTGAATTCAGGTTGGGTTGTTTTTGTTGTTTTTTTAAAAACCACTGTTTGTCTCAACTACAGAAAAATAATGTTAAATAAAAAAATATATATACATAACAGTTCTGGTAGCTGTTTTCATGCTGAGAAATGAACATTTTAAAAGATCAAGTATGAGGAAATCTGAGTATTCTTAGTATACACAAATATCACCACTTTTTATAAACAATAACCCTATTTTCATAAAAAAAAAAAAAAATCCCTGGGCCACATTTCTTTGCTTAGGTCACAGCACACCTTTCCATGGATGCCTGCCTCCCCTGGTTGCAGCTCTCCAGCACAGCCTCCTCAGCCAGAGCAAAGCCTGCAGCACGAGATGCTTCGTGCGGCTGTCACTCACCGCTCGGGGAGCGAGCGGCAGCCTCAGCAGAGTGATGTTGCCACCAATTCACTTGTTTAGAAAAGCTTGGGAATGTCACAACTTCTTACATGATGGTAGCCTTAATATCCTCGGGAGGCAGTCATAACTTCTGCCTGAGGCGCCTGAGAGAACTTCCACGAGCACCGGCAGCACAAAATTAATGATGCAGCTCAGTCTGGGAGTGGTGGCATTTTAGTAGTGGGTAGAGGAAGCCTTATATGCTGCCAGCTAATCTTTGAGAAGTATATGAACTAACTCACATTTGTCACAGGCTTTGAGGTATTCCAAGGAAATGTTCCATAAAAGCCAACTTGTTAAGTATTTCTGACAAAATATTGTTTTAATTAATCTCCGTCCTTGATTTTCTATTTGGGCTACTCTCACAATGGCCTTTTGCTTGCTCTTACTCCAGGTAATGTGGGCTCACCCCCACAATTTCCAGAACCTATAGAGAATTATATCACTGCAAGTTATTGATTGTGTTCCAACTTGGATTCTGCTTTCTACAGGCTCTAATTAATCCATATTCATACCATAAGGGTTTCTCATCTGACTCTGGTTTGATCAACCAGCAGAGAAATATAGAGCCCATATCAGTTACATCAGATCTTTCCAAGAGTGCAGCTCTCCAATAGCATAGTGTCTAGGCAGTAGAGGGTCTAGGCTGTCATGATCTATTTTGATGGAAATAAATGTCACCATTTAAAAAAAAAACCCAACCAAACAAAATAAAAATCCAAAACAAAAACCCAAACACAACAAACAAAGAAACAAAATTTCCCAAAAAACCCTCCCCCCAAAGCCAAATTAGTTAATATCTTTCAGAAACATATCTAAACTTTGTGCTTAAACAAAAAAGTCATATGTGTTTAATCAAAAAAAGTCAGAAGATTTTTTGGATGAAATGCACTCAGAATCCAAGCCAAAAGATAAGCAAAGCAAAGTGTGACATGTATACAGAATCTTTCCATGAGAAAGAGAATTTAAATGGGTTGTCTCTGTTTTTCTTTTTGTAGTTTCAAGCCCAGTTAGTAGAAAAATAAAATAATGTAACCTAGGCTGCATTTCCCTCATTTAGTTTACCCGAGCTTTTCGTTGTGCAAATTTGCACTCTACTCAGTTAAACTGTTGCATAACTCATTTGTCGGGTGGTATTCAAGTGGCACAAATAAAGTAATTCGAGGTTTCTCTTGGAATCCAAGTTCCTAGCAGTTTTTTGGCAAAACCGCAGTTTCAAAATTCACGGTAAGACACAGACTATCCTCTCTCTCATGGAAAGATTCTGTATACACGTCACACTTACATTTTATGTCAGGATTAATGCCTTTAATATTTTCTCCGTTTACTCTGCCGAATCCCATCTGCAGGGACAATCATTGTGGGTTTTTTTGTTTTTTGTTTTTTGTTTTTTTTTTTTTTTTTTACCTAGACACACTCAAGTTTTGTTCCCATTTCACCCCCTGAATTCTGTGCCGAACAGTAATTGCCAGCCCTACAAAGCCACGTCTCGTCTCTTGGCACCGAGGAATGAAGACACATTTTCACACCACGCTGCGCTTAGCTCTCCGGAGACATAGTTTTCTTTGCCCTCCAATTCTTGTGGCTCCCCATCCTCTTCCTCCTTACCGCAGGGATTTTCAAACAATAAACGCGTGTGGGTTTAATCTACACCTTTTCTTACACCTTCTGTTTTTACGGGCGCGTGGGGCACGATCTTCCACCGCTTCTGCGCTTCCTCACGCGGAGTTCTTTCCCCATGGCAGCGGGGAACGGGACAGCGCCCTGCCTGCTCCCGGATGCCCGGGCGGGACGAGGCGAGGGCGCACGGCCGCGGCCCGGGAGCGCTCCGGGGAGCGCCGAGGCGCCCGGAGCTCAGCCGGGCTGCGGGCGGGCCCCAGCCCCGCGAGGGGCGGGCGGAGGGCGGGGAGGGGTCCGCGCGGGGGGCGCGCAGGCGGGG